>JALKBU010000570.1:0-32769 GCA_023091735.1 Trichomonas tenax
GTATTCCTTTTGCATCATTAATGATTATTGAATTTCTCTCTGATCTGCTTAAGCTCATGATTTAATTAGTATTAAAAAATAATATTTTAAATTTTTATCCAATATAAAACATGACAGACTTCGAAACACTGAAAACTACATTAAAGGAAGAAATATTAAAGGAACTTAGCTCCAAGACCGAAGTTCACGAACTCAAAGCAAGAAAGACGAAAAAGAATGAACAAATTGATGAAGGAGTAACGGAGGAAAAACCAGTTAAGCCTAAACGGAAGTGTACAGAAAAACAATTAGCAGCACTTGCTGCAGGTCGTCAGAAGAATCCGAGATGGATAAGTAAGCGTATGAGGGAAGCAGAGGAAAGGGCTAAAGCCCTTGAGGGACAAAGTCCCGAAGCCAAAAAGAAAGAAGAGGAAGGAGAGAAACCCAAATAAATTTTCTCTCATTTTTCACTAAAATTATTTTTCAAAAACTGAACTCATAAATTCCTTTCGCTATCTTTTTTAGTTAGTTAGTTAGTTTGTCATAAATTATTTTTTCTAAATAAATTTCTCTCATAACCACTAAAATTATTTTTCAAAAACTGAACTCATAAATTCCTTTCGCTATCTTTTTTTAGTTAGTTAGTTAGTTAGTTTGTCATAAATTATTTTTTTTCTGAATACATTTTATAAAGTCAGGAATTCCAAAATAAAATTAACGTTAGTTTTGTAAGTAATTCAAAAATTTATTTTCTATATGGGGGGGGACCTAACTTGTAAAACTAACTCTGTCGTAAATATATTTAAATAGATGTTCGCAGAAGCCACGGCGCAGTCGTGGATTACGCGAACATCTAATTACTAACTATATCTGTGAGAGGTGGATATTTTGTATTATTATTGTCTATCCAATCTGCAAATTGCCGAAAATAAACCTCTCCCATTTTTTTGTTTTATCCCTTAAAAGGGAAAAAAATGAATGTGTCTTTGTAAAGCAAGTTTTTGTGAGTATCGGACACAATGAACAGACATATTGAATTTTTGAATTGTGTCGGGAGTTTACACAGACACACACAATTTTTTCGAATGTCGTTTTCTTCAATAATACGATTCTGTATCTATTATAAATCATTTATGCCGTATTAAAATCGAAATTCATTGATTTTTTAGTGCAAAATTACAAAAGACACATAAAAAATAAAATTTTCAAAACTAGGTATTGTTCAAGACAATGGGGATGACAGGTCAGACACTTAATGTATAGATTTTAAGAAGCGTAGAAGCATCCAAAACTCACTTTTATGTGTCCTAGTTTTACAAAACCCTGCAATTTTTTTTGGAGAAAAACCCTATTTTTGGTCACTGTTTGATATTATTTTGAGATCAAATTTTAGTGGATATATGTAATCCGTGTGTATTATATTGATGAATGGCTGATTTATTTTGACTTTTTTAGACTTTTCGGATCAGATTTCACGAATAACGAAAAAAAATTATAAAAATTGGGTACTTTGACACATAACTTTTACTTTAGGACACTTCTATGAGGACACATGCAGATACGTACTGGTCGGACAATTTCGGATTCATATAATTATCGATAAGAATAAGCAGGGGCTACAATATTTATAGAGTGTCCGATTCCAAAACTGTAATACTTAGATAGCGATCATATTGAAATCACCGAATCTGCAAAAATCGAATTTGAGAACAGGATTGGCCATTACATTTTTTTAAAAAATGTCTTCAAAGAAGGTCATCTTCGTTCTCGGCGGACCCGGCTGCGGCAAGGGAACGCAGTGCATCGCCCTCGCAAAGGAGTTCGGCTTCGGTTACGCTTCTGCCGGTGACATTTTGCGAGCTGAGTCAATGACTGATTCGGAAAACGGAAGGCTTATCAAGTCCTTCATCGACCAGGGAAAGCTTGTCCCACCGGAGCTCATTTGCCAGACAATCAAGAACACAATCGAAAACAAAGAGTCAGAATACTTTCTCATGGATGGCTTCCCACGTTCAATTGAGCAGGACCTGGCATTCGAGAAGATTTTCCCACCTTGCACAGCCGTCGCTTTGCTCGATGCTCCAGATGACGTCCTCGCACAGAGAATTATGCACAGAGGACGGACATCAGGACGTGCTGATGACAAGGCTGAATGTATCCAACAGAGAATTAACGTCTACAAGAAGCAGACACTACCAGTTATCGAAAAGTATCTGAAGTTGGGCAAATTATTCGTCGTTAACGCTAACCAACCAATTGAAGCTGTCAGAGAGGAGTTCGTCGCCAAGTTAAGACAATACTGGCAATTCTAAGAATATTTGAGTAAATATCTGTTAATTTCATTCATCATAACATAAACATATTCCAAGCCTCAAATCACCTAACAACTAATAAATTTGACATAAAGTTAATATTTACATGACAAATTACCAAAAAAATGTTTTGATTTTAGAAATCTATAAATAACAAATTTTATTCTAATATAATAATTCAGTAATAGCTCTGAACTCTCTTCGTCATAAATTCGAGAATAACATCCTCAATGAATCCTGAACCTGTTTCAATAGTAATATCATCATCTTCCATGAGGATTGATCCATTATTATCACCATCAACGAAAGGACAGTCAAACGAAATCCTATTTCCATCGATGACGATGTTTTGTGCGCCTTGATCGACAAGCAGGTCAACAATCTGCTCTAGGCATGGCGGAGAAACGACAAAGTTAGAATTAGTTTGCTGTATCCTCACGTATTCACCATAAAATGTCCCGGTGAATATTGGAAGTTTATCATTGTCTTTACTTTCTTGCTTGTCTTGCTTCTTCTTGTTTCTGTTTTTGCTTTCATTCTGATTGTTCTCTTGGCCCTCTTGCTCATTCTGATTCTTGTTGCTGTTACTGTTACTTTGCATCTGCTTGAGATCGATCCATCGAACTAAATCATCATTCACTGGGATCTCGAATGGGTATTCTTTCGAGTTCTTGACATTGAACGTGTTCGAAGATGAAGAATTATTTGTTGGAACAATAACATTCGGGCAATTAATTTCATTGATGTATCTCATCAATGCTTGGTAACTGGAATTTAATGGAAGTGGTATTGGATTCTTATTCGTTGATATTGCAGGGATAATGTCACATCTAGGACCAAGAATATCGATTGCTTGAAGAATTTGACCGATTGGTTGGTTCGGAGAAGGACCAAAGAAGACTTTGCAACTCTCGAGAATATTAACATCAACTTTATTTGATATTATCAAGTTACTTATTGGATCTGCGTATTCGAATGATGTGACAATGTCTGAAAGAGTCTGTCCTTTATATGAGAAATGTGCAAAATCAACAGAAAGAGCTGATGTGATCCTCAAATAATGCATTATAAAGAATAATATGTCATCTGTGTATGATGGTATGATAACTTTCTTGCCAATCTTGAGGCTCTCTTTGACAGCAGAAGCAATTGCTTTGATTATTTCACCGCAATCAAATTCTGAAATTGCTGAAGGAGCAACGCAAATCACGTTAGGAGGCTTTGGTGTTGATGGAAGGGGTACTGTTTTTGAGTTTGGATTTAATGGACTATAAGGCTGTGTGAAGATTGTTGACGAATTTAAACCTGTAATGAGAAATGCTTTGAAATCAACCAAATCTGGGTCTGAATTCTTCGTGATCATCCAGTTGCATGCGCCAATTCCACATCCGTTTGGTGTTGGAATGAAACACAATTCTTTAAACGAATAAGGCTGATAAAAGTTGAGTGGTACGATCCTCAAGTCTGTAGAAAGAGGTTCTCTGTTATTAGAATCGATCATTCTATATTCTGTGATTAAATTTCTACCAATTCGATAGTTTGCACGCGTTGTGAGAACAAATCCTTTGAATTCTGGTATTTTCATAAGGGCTTCGACGAGAACATATGATCTTCCATCACTTATAAGAACTACATCAAATTTTGAGAAATCGAATTTGTACAAATTGCGAAGTGTTTCAGTCGAAAGATGGTCAGAAGTGGGAAAGTGCTCAATGAGAGCAAGAATGTTAATTCCAAGGCATTCTATAATTGTTCCATTGTCTTGTGAATCAACTTTAAACATTTTTAAAACTTTTGACATATTTTACATGTCAGATGTTTACATGGCAAAATAACAAATGAACTCTCACAATGATAAACTAGCTCATCATCTATGTATTCATTAGTTGCAAACGTTGATCTACAGCTGATTAGTTAATTTTCCTTCATTTTGGGGCATTAGTTCCACATTTTTGGTAATCATTAAATATTCTTATTGTTAACCTCAAATCAATCATATACATTAAAACATACCCCATGCAATAGATCAGTGGTTTCAACAATGCATATAATTGATGCTATAATTCGATCTTGATGATAATATCTATGCATAATATAGTTAAGCCTTTATTATTCCATATATAATATCTGTGTCAAAAATATAATATTGTTTGTTATTTATTTTCCTTATAAGCACAGTTTGAAGTATTGAAATTATGAATATGATAAAAAAATTAAGAAAATTGTGTTTATTCTTGTAATTCTTTGAAATGAAAACATTTTTGTTAAAACTTTTCGTAGTTCTCCTATCTGCATACGCAATGGAGGCATTATCCACTTGCAAAGTTATGGCCCTTAAAGTAAGTCAGAAATTATATTTCAACAATATATCAACTCAATAAGGGTGTAAATCGTCTCTACAATCAAAGCATATCACTTTTCTATTGAGTGTAAGAACTGTGCCTAATAATTAATCGGCTAAACGCTATTTTAGATTTCAATAAAAATTTACTAATTTAATCATACAATAACTACTGAGAAAACATACAAAGCTCTTTAATGCCTATCTATTTATCAAATAATTTAGCCTTTTCTAACAATTGTGTTATCCAAAAGTGACACAACCCCAAATTTATTTTGAGAGTAATGTTTACAAAACTTTCAATTGCATTAAGGTTATAACCTCCCATGAAAAGTTTTTTTAAAACTCACAATTTAGGCGACAACATTAGAAATTCTGAATCTACATCAGATGTCATATCCAAATCTTCATCCACAGCTATTCCAAAATAATGTAATATCAATTGTCACAGAAGTGTTTTAACTCTCAAATTTGGTTTTTAGCGACAAAAATTGGCAAAATTAGCATTAGCATTATGTAAATGTTATAATATTTTTAAAAGTGAATAAGGTTAAAAGCCACGATTTTTCACAATTTATTTGACACTGTTAACATTAATAAAATAGTATATATGATGCGAATTATTATTTCATCGTTTTAATTTTGAATACTTTATTTCTATTAATCAATAATTTCAACAATTTCATTGGGAGGCTATGAGTGTAAGTTGGTGCATCACTTTAAAAACATGTAATATGTGCATACATTAATGTATATCGTCTTCTCCGCAATGATTTCGTGTATTTATAAATTAAGATACTGAACAATTATTCAATTAGGAGCTTGCATTATTTGTAATATGTTACTATGTTGTTGGCATGTGATATATTTATAATAAATATTGCTATTTACTCAATAATAAGCTGATATCAAATTGTTAATGAATAATATGAAACGATATTATATATGTTAAACACTTCACCTATGTATGACATCACATAAGAGATATATTTGCCCATACATGTTTGATCTGGTTCTGACCCCCAGAGTTGATACACTTCTAGACCTTTTTATAAAAATTTTCAATGATATACATCATTTTTATCATTTCCAAATGCTACTTCTATATCGTCTGATTATCAATGTCAATAAAAAATAAAGAAAATCAGCATTTTCAATTTTCTTTTTTTTTCACAGAATCGAGATATCTGAAGACAAAACATTGTATGAGAATACAGTATCTCTTCGGGGAGTGTTTATATCATTGAATCACTGAAATATCGATTATATAATTTTTTTTTTTTTTTTCATAAAAAATTTCAATGGTAACATATTATATTTATATGTCTATCATACAATAAATTGTAAATAATATTAATTCATATCGGCAAATGCTTTTAATATAGATTATTAAGATTTTCAAGTTTTCAAAAGTTGATATCTGATTATTATTGTTGCCCTTATAGTTTATCACTTGTCAACCACATTTGCATGAATATTATTTTGATTTGACTTGATGTGATCTAATTTGATTCTCTGAATCTCAACAGATATGATTATATGCATCTTCACCTATATATCCATATCTAATGGATCATCAATATAATGTGATACACGTTTAAATATGCCAAGATGATAGTGTTAGCATAAGTAACTCCATATACTTTGCCGTTTAAAACTAAATAACAAGGCCTCAATAATCAGAATTTATTTCAATACGTTTACCCATGCCATGAATGACATTTTGATTTTAATATCGATCCACATTTCTCAACTTTTGAGTTTCATAATGCACACATCTGTGGCATATTCAGAAGATATATGGCTATAATGCTGCACTATTTATTTTTTTTAAATACTCTTCAAATCATTTTTTTATAAAATGATGTATTTTTTTGTATTCCAAAAATTGGAAAAGTTGGGTAATTCGATTTTCCAAATATAATAATTGCGTCATAAATAATATTAAAACCGTTTTCGCCAGTTGATGTATAATCATAATTTTCTCGCTAAGCATTAGTTTTGAGTCTCAAAAAAAAAAAAAAAAAAAAAAAATCGAAACTATGAAAATTATGAAATATTCCTCACAAAATTGAAGGGATTTGTAAAGTTGCTGCGTGGAGATTTAAATGGCCTTGTTGTTAAATCCACACACAGCTTAACAGTTTCTACCATTTCACTCGCTTCAATCGTCTTTAAAATACACAATGTATCAGTTATTGCCAGAACTGCTCGTATATGAACTCCACCAGATAAAAAGTTCAAAAGTCGAAAGACTTGGAAACGTATCTGGCCCAATTTACGTTAATGCAGAGAGAGTCAATTACGTTAATAACAACGCTTTTGTCATTACTCTTTCTAAAGAAAAAATCGATGTTTTCCCTGAAGATGTTGTCGATGAATTTGAACAGAAACTTAGGGATTGCAAATACGATTTTGTTACACTTCTCGGACACGTCAGATCGCTTCCGCAGACAGACATAGAACGCTATCGCATATACAAGTTTTCTGTCGAAGTTATTAACACAGACACGCAATTTGACATGATTTTTTCATTCTTCTACTCTCTCAATGAAAGCAACTTACCAATCAATTGGAATGAGTTTATTCCATTCGTTGTTGATGTTCAGTCTCATTATATCAGAATATAATTGGCTCCACGCAACAGATGCAACTCAATTCGTTTACTACTTCATTTCGATGGAGCCAGTCAGCAAGATGCTGTCGTCATTAGACAAATTGGCGCTCTTATTGAGCGTTATTTGCCACGATCTCGAACATAACGGTGATACAAACCACTTCCATAGAAAAACAAATTCAGACTTCGCTCAGGAGGCACGACCGGATTTGCCACCACTAGAAAATCACCATCAAAAACTTGCAAAAATATTAATTTCAAAATACTTAAATTACAAGTTAAGCAACGTAACACAAGAACAGAAGGATTATCTATTCCAGCTTGTTACAGATATCATTTTTTCAACAGATATGAGCAGACATAAATATTGGAAAATATGATGGTTCTAATGAAATGAGAACACTGGCATGCCAAACAATCATGAAATTAGCAGATCTCTCTAATACATGTAGACCATTCAACGATGGAGCTAAAATGGCAAAGAGGCTTTCTGAAGAATGGTATATTCAGGGTGACGATGAAAGAAGACTTGGTCTCCCAATATCAAGAGGTATGGATAGAGAAAATCTAATCCCATTGCCTAAAGATCAGATTGGATTTTACAAATTCTGTACTGTTCAACTTTTGGAAGCCGATCAGAAGTTTTTTGGTTGTTTTGAAGATATTGGAGCACAATTTCACTCAAATCTCAGCACATGGGAGAAATTGGCACAGGAGCTCTATGATTTATGTTTAGTTTCTTGATTTATATGGATTTTAAAGGTTAATATTTATTTATGATCTATATTAATTTATTGAATATAATATATATTTTTAGAAATGCAGTCAAACTTTGTGATTATTGAATTAAAGCACTCAGCATGCTATACTTAAAGGAAAAATCAATATAACAGATTTTAATTTTATTGTTTTTATCAGCAAGCATTCTCTAAAATGATAAATGTATTGGGACTTTAGCTCACCTGGGAGAGCGTGCGACTGAAGATCGCAAGGTACGTGGTTCAAGTCCGCGAAGTCCCAAATTTAATTTTTCTTTTTTATCTTTATATTGAGGTCACTTTTGTTCTTAATGTCACTTTTTGTTGTTTGCAAAGATCAAAATATGACTGATTTTGCATAGATAAAATTTATAAATGATTTACTCAAACTGCTTGAACTTCATTTCGAGTTCCTTGACAATAGACTTGCCAAGGATATCATTAGTACACTTAACTTCAATGCTGATTTGGCCAGCGGAAGCTGTGACGTATGTAATAGCTTCGTGTCCAAGTGGTGTTCTAGCATAAACAGCTCTTGTGTTGTTGTCGCACTTGATGTTGGAGCCTCTGACAACGTTGAAGACTGTCTGAAGAACATCTCTGTTGTTTGTTGTAACGATTGGCTTCATCTTCTGGGAGAAAGTACACTTTGCAACAGCTGCCTGGAACTCCTCCTGTGGTGCAGCGATAAGGAAGCATGTTGGGAAGAGTCTGAGCTGACCATCGAGTGTTTCGACACCACCCTCGACTGGAACGAAGATGATACGAACCTTCTGTGGCAGTGTGATGTTAGTTGCTTCAATGACGATCTTGTGCTGAACAGATGTGCTTGGAACAATTGGTGTTGTAATGGATGGAAGATCAACACCTTTGATGCCACCCTTATTATCGACAGTGATATCGATAGAGTTAACTGTCTTTCCTGTCTTGTTGTGGACAGCCATTTCGATCTCGAGCCTTCCTGGATTTGTTGCTGATGGAGTAAACTCAATTGCGTTGGAGATAAGTGATGTGTTCTCACCAATAAGCTGCATTCTTGAGCGTGGCTTAGGACCAGTGACTGGCTGCTCCTTTGGTGGTGGAGGTGCGGCAACAGCTGTTGGCATTGGTGCCTCGGCGTTATGGCGTTTCTTCTTTGCGTGATGCTTGTGAGAGTTGATCTGGCTCATTCTCTTTGCAGCTTGTTTCATCAACTGCTCTTGGTTGTATGGCATTGGGCCTCTAAGCTCCTTCTGTGGATCGACCATATCTGTGCTCAAATCGAGATCGTTGAGAGCTGCAGACAAACCACTGAAGTTGGTTGGAGTCTTTGGCTTTTGTGTGCTTGGTGCTGGCTGTGTCTTTGTTGGCTGCTTGATGAGAACGACAGACTTCTCGACATTCTGGCGTTGCCTTCTTGCTGGCTTTCTTGGCTTCTTTTCTTCTGTCTTCTGGTCTGACTTCTTGGCAGCTGTCTTTGGATCAATAACGACATCTTCTGGCTCCTCTTCCTTTTCCTGAGCCTCCATGAATAATGGGATTGGGTCATTGAGACCTGGTGGAAGTTCAATTGGCTCGTTATCGTCTGGTAATTCTTCAGCAAGAGCATCTTGTAATGCAGCGATTTCTTCGGTTTCTGTGGACTCTGTGAAGATGCCAAGGAGGGCAATGATCATCTCAGCTCTGTCCTGAACTTCAGCTGGGCCTTGTGTTCTGAACATTTCAAGTCCACTCTTAAATGTTTCTTCGCATGCCTGCTTTTCTTCATCCTCGAGTCTGAGGTAAAGCTTCAAAGCAGCAGAAACGCAGCATAACTGGACACGCTCATCTGTTTGAAGGACTAATGGCTGAACAAGTGATTCGATGCATTCAGTTGAGCTTGCATACTCACCAATGATGAATGAAGCGACAAGGAGTAATCGTGTCTTATCCTTGTACTCAATGTTCTCGAACAAAGCAGACATCAAGTCAACAAGTGTCTGCCTTGTGTCTGGAACACGAGCAGCTAAATCATAGAACTGGTCAGCAAGCTCGTTGTAGCATGTGAAGCTTCCTTCTTCAAGGAAGTCAATGAGGCACGTGATGTACCACTCGAAGTCGCTGATCAACTCGTAATCATTCTTTGAGCAGATTTCGATGACGCGCTTGAGAACAGAGTCCTTGAACTGCTGATTCTTGGAATCTCTAAAGTGATCGAACATCTTTGAAACAATGCCATCGATTGTCTTAGCGTTTGCCAATGCAGCAAGAAGATCGAGTGCAAGCATGCGTGTGCTCTCATCGTTGCTATCGAGACACTGTGTGATGAGTTCCTTGTGCTGGGCGACAAGCTTTGGCTGAATTTCGATAAGCTTGATGAAAAGTGTCAAACAAAGGAATCTTAAGTTGGCATCCTTGTGCTCGAGGAATGCCTGCATTCTCTGTGTGGCGTATGTGAGGAGGATTGGATTTGTGATTGGAATGTCGATGATTGTTCTAACACACTCGAAAAGAACTGTAATTGATGATGTTGTTTCGAGGATTGTTGTAAATGGCTGAACAAGCTTCTTTGGAAGACGTGGTTCAACAGAACACAACATTCTGAGAATTGTGATGAGACGAACTGTGATCCAGTTGTTTGGAGCTGTCTCTAGCATCTTGTGGAACTTTGGAATCATGCTAATGAAGTTTTGTGGATTATGAGCGCATAATTCAGACATAACAGTAAGAGCTGAGAAAACGACGGAAAGATCAGTATCGTCGAGGCGGTTACGAAGCGCAGTGAAGCCTGGGCGGAGAGCGTCTGGATATTGAAGGCAAATGTGATAATAAGTCATGATAGCCTTCTGACGGAGCTGTGGCCTCGCACCTGACATGAGAGCGATGACATCATGGGCAATATGCTGTGCAAGAGACAAAGAAAGGTAAGGTGGGATCGATGTTAAAACTGCATTCGCAACGAGTGGAACAACAGACGTAAGATCGCGGTGGATTCTATGCGTGGCCATAATGACAACATCTGTGTTAGTATTCCACATCTGCGACGCTGCTGTGTAAGCAATGCGTTTGGCCGAGTAATTTTCGGACGACATTACTTCGAGGACCATGAAGTTAGCCCAGGAAACGTCGTAGCCGATCAGGTTGAGGAAAACGACTTGCTGTACGATATCAGATTTTTCTTCGATCAAAGCAGAAGTCATTTCCTTCTGCATTTCATCCATCTGCTCGGAAACGAACTTCTCTTCGGTTCCATTCAACTTGTTGTTCAAGTACCCGCGGATGACATCGAAAAGAGTTCTTGATAACATCTTCAGGTAATAAAAGTGACACATTCTTCTATCGTGTCGGAAATAATTTACATGACAAATATATTCTTACACGACAAATTAATTATTTACACGACTAAAATTGAATTAGTTTACATGGCGATTTTTTTGGCATCTTTAAAATCTATTGAATAATCCAATTTTCATCTATTCTTTTGGATAAAAATAATATCTATAAGTTTATGTAACGCTTTGGTTAAGCATACAGCTCTAGTTTTTATGTATGAGTAAATGAAGATGCGACAATTAGAAATAATTTACATGACAAATTATACTTGCCAATCATTTTTATTCGATATTTATGATTTGGAAGTTGTGTCAAATCTAATTACAAAGAATTGAAAGAAAAGAAATATCTCATGCAAAAATAAAAAAATGAATGAAGAACAAGTTGCGCAGTTCCTTATAGCGAAGGGATATCACCTCACTGCTCTGGAACTTTACACGGAAAATTACGAAAGAACTGGAAATGCCATAGACGCTCTCTCAGAATTCTTCGAAGATTCAGCGAATTTTCTGATGTTTGAAGATATGAGGAGTGTGTCTGAAATATCTACGTCATCGGCAGAGCCAGCAATCGTCAGCAATGATGCAATGAGAATTAAGGACGACAGAATCGCTGTTCTCGAACATGAGATCAAAGTTCTTCACGATTCACTCGACGAAGCTCAATCACAGCTCCAAAACAAGCAAAACTCAATCAAAGTTCAAAGTCCTCCAACAAATTTCGTTGCACCCCCAAACGATTCTGAAGATATTATCTTAAATTATTTAATTTCGAACTATTTGCAATCTCGCGGTTACAAACTTTCAGCCCTCGCATTTAACAACGAAACATCGGCTCAAAAGCATTCAGATCGCATTAATATTCCAGATGATGTCGATTTATCACATTTACTTCGTTCTTATGAATTTGTTCAGAACTCACCATTACTTGTAGAGGAAGTTGACAAACTTCGCAATGAAAAGAAGCAACAAACAGAAATTATTAACCAGTTGACACAAGATTTAGATTATTCTAAGAAACAAATCAAGGAATTACACTATAAAATCGATGAATTACAGCAAAGTCAGCAACAAGAATCACAGGAAGAGGCTAAAGAAGAAACCCCACAAGTTGTTGTTTTTAATGAGCCGCCGTCTGTTGCTTTGCTTAATGATATTTGGAAACAGATTCCTCTCCTCCTCGAAAATGTCACAGATGACAACAAACTCAATTATCTCCACTTGATCTGCATTATTTACAAATATCATCCAGACAGAAAGATGCGCTGCGATTGCATCAATCTCGTGTTCACTGCGATCCAAAATCCATCGCAGAGTCAGATCGATTTCATTACGAAAGAATTACTCGAACTCCAACTCGATGAAGAGAAAATCTCAACAGAATTGCTTCCAATCATTTCCCAGTATCTCGCTTCTCCATCTGTTGGAACACTCTGCCTCATCTCGCGTGTTGTCACAGAATTTTCTCCATTATCATCACCAGACATTCGCACATCATTCTTGTTCTCCATTGTCAAGCAACTCGCGGAACACAGCTCATCAAAGGTTCGCGCTGCTGCCTGCAAGTCGTGTGCCTCCCTCATCAATCTTTTCGATCCGACATCTTCAGATCGCATCGATGATCTTTTACAACTTCAGAAATCTCTCCTCTTCGACACAGAAGCAATCGTTCAGAGTGCAGCAATTGACGATCTCGCTCCATCAGTCGTCAACTTCTGCAAATTACTTCACATCGTTGGTAAAACATACTGCGAATTCTGGTTCAAGCTTTTGTTCTCATTCGGCTTAACAGGATCTTCTGCACTTGCTGCTTTAAGACTTAGACTGTGCGCAAAGGCCATTGAAGCTGCTCTTCCAGCAATCATTCCACAAATTCCAACACACGAGCAGCAGATTGCTGAATTAACAGCAGAAAACCAGGGAATGACTGACAAAGTTGTCTGCGTACACAAGGATGAGTTGAACTGGGCAATGCACAACATGATTAATCACGTGATTGCAATGGCGCCACTTTATTTCGTTCAGATTAACTGTAAGAAAGATGCTGATGCTTTAATTGCAAAGATTGCAAAGCGCTTCGGTTCGCAGTTCACCAACGAAAACTTAGTTCCTGCTCTTTTGAAACAAATCGATGAAACAGAGGGCGAGCAGAAACTCAAGTTAACTACATTACTTGTTTCTGCTGTTATCCCATATTGCGGCAACGAAATATTCTTTTTGCAATCGAAGAACTTCATCAACTATTCGACAGGCGAATTGAGAGGGTTCAAGATCAGAGATGTTCCAGACTTCATTGCTCCAATGTTCTCATTGATGTGCACAAGAGATCCACAAGTTAGACCTCTCGTTTTCCAGTTGGTTGATGAGCTTTCAAGATCAACAAGAGTTGCCGTTAGAACAGCAGCGTTATCTGTCTTATCAGACACATTGCCAACTCTCGAGCAAAAGGAGATCATACAGAGTGTTCTCCCAATTGTTTCAAGACTTGCTGAGGATCCAGATGAAACAATGGTTCTTGAAGTTGTCAACTGCATTGGTGCTATTTCTAGATTCTCAACAGCAATCGATGTAATGGCAACCGTTAAGAGTTTGTTCGACAAGTGGTTCAGAGGCAGAATTCCAATCAGACTTCAGAGCTTGAGAGTCTTCGCTGTCATCGTTTCTGACGTCGAGCCGCAGTTCAGAGATACGTACTTAATTCCAAAGATGAAGGAAGTAGCCATGGAAACTGTTACATGGGAAGAACCAGGTGCTCGTGAACAGGCAATGATGATCATCATGCAGATATTGTCAAGCATTGAAGACTTCCCAGAAAATCTTGTGATGAGCGTTGCTCAGCCAATTGTTATCGAACTCGCGAAATGTGATATGACATCTAATGATCCAAGACTCGCTGAAATGAAGAAGAAGTTCGGAATGGAAGAGAGTGGATCTAAGTTCTCTATCTTCTCTAAATAAATTTTATATATATTTATTTTTAATGTATGAATAACAGATCAAATTATAAAAATAATAAACTTATTCCATCTTCAAAGCACTATATAAAGCGCAGACGAAAATAAATGATCCTAGGAAACCAGCACATCCCAGCGCCAATGAAGAAACAAATCCCATGAGAGCTGACTGGATGAAGTATGGCATTATACCTCCAAACAATGGCTTGATCGAGAACATCGCGTAGCAGAGAGAATACAAGAAGATATAAATACCTCCTGCAGCTGATGTCATGAAAGCTCTCCACCACCATCTGTAATCTTCATTGGAGATCGACATATAGACAGAAAGGATGGAAGCACCAGCAGCGCAAATGACGCAGAGAACTAAAGATATGGCCGCATGTCCCCATGAATCGAAGAAAGATAAACCCGTCCACATCGATTCTAATATCAAGTGGAAGTCTAAAGCAATGATAATGAATGTCTGGAATCCTCCAATAATCATTGATACATATATAGACGAGAAGAATGACTGCTGTGGGATATGCCTTGGAAGCTGATTGATGGCTGTTGGGAATTCGAATGGAGAACCTTTCAATGCTGGAATTGCACCAAAGAAATGGAACGCGAAGCATCCAATGGTTAAAATGAAAGCAGTCTTCAAGAAATATTTAAGAGAGATTGATGCGGTGGATTCTTTTCCAACCAAAAGGAACTGCAAAAGCAAATACAAAGATGAGAAGAAGCATGTTCCAAGGAGTCCTGCGGTGAGAAGATTTCGTTTCCAGAACTGTCTTCCGATTGTTTTGAACAACTTCGTTGATAAGAAACCATTGATTGGTGTGACAACGAAGTAGATGAGCAAGAATGAATCAAAGAATGTTGAGAATGAGACAACTTCGAATATTCCAAATGCTGCAAAAAGGAAAACGAAAACGAGAGAAATAAGGAAATCGAAACCGACACCAACAAATGATGATAAAAGGATTGGATGCGGTGGGCTTCTGAAGATATCACCGTGTAACAATCTCCATCCAATCTCTTCGAAATTAGTTTCAGATTCAAGATCTAATTCAAGTGTGTGTGTATTATCATTGTCTGTAGTTCCAACTTGGACGAAAATCCACAATGAAGAGACAACAGTTACAATTGTGATGACAATCGATAATGCGAGATAAATTCGCGATTTATTTTTGGAAATTCTAAATTCGGGATCTCTGTTCGTCGCTGAAAGAGATGGCTCGGCTTCTTTCGAAACAAGTGTGTATTCGAATTCAACTGTTTGCCCTGGTTTTAATATTTGATAAACGTCACCAGAAGTGATTGAGTCGAATTGAACTGCATAACCTGGATGCTTTGCATCGCATGCCGCCTGGAAGTTGTATTTTGATCGGATATGATAATCAGGACCGTCTTTAAATCCTAAAGGAACTCCAGAATAGCGAAATTGGCTTGGAGAGTATGAAGCGATTGGCATTCCCATGATAGAGAACTGAAGCCTATATTCGTTGTCGATTGCTTTTGAGATTTTATCAAATTCTTTTTCGGAAATTGTCTTTTTACATGTTAGTTTCTTTGGTTTAGGATTAACACATGTTATATTTTCATTGATGTAACCAATTTTCTCGCCAATTAAGATTTCTCCGAATTTTCTTTCGCTATATGAAAAATTATCGTAATTACAAATCGAAATGTAGTCTAATGGATTCAATGGAATCGCACTTCGTGGACTCGGCATTGAGTTGACGTTAATTTTTAATGTGTTACTTAATGAATTGCAGAGAAATAAAGAAAACATTAAATAATTTATCGTTTTGAATTTTAATAAAATCTGACTATACAATAATATTTTTGCCAATTTACAAAGCATTTTTATAAAATGTTGGTAAAATTTAAAAACTTATAATTGATATAATGCAAAACAAGAACTAGGAAATTGACAACTATACACAAATTTGTAGATTGCAAGAAGAAATGGATTGTATGCGACAAGATATGAATGAAACAAAACAAGAAAATAGTGAAATGCAACAAGTTCTAAAATTAATGAAACAGCGCATGGATGCAATGGAAGAGCAGATAAACCAACCCAAAACAGAAAATATAATATACAAGGAACGAGAAAAGAATTAGAAGCAAAAATAAAGCGTCTCGAGAAGGAAGTCAAAAAGAAGAGAAATATATCGAATATAAGTATGCAACAAATACGCCAAAGTATGTTGCGGATGCACTGTCGTTTACGCGGTTTAAATACGTATTTGCGAATACTTCCAAATTCAATAATTTTCATTTTTTAGACAAAAATAGCCATAAAAAAGAGTTTCTAAATAATAGAAATATATATTAAAACTCAAGATCAATGATAACCGTTACTGTTTCTTTCCTACCTATGCATAGATATATTTAAGGTCCACTCTAACCAATTTAAAGTCCTCAAAATATTCTATGAGCTTTAAAATGGTGGTTTCCCCCAGAAAATTTTTACGTCTTTTCTCGAAATCTTGATTTATAACACGTTGTTACATTACTAAAGCAATTAAGTATAACTACCGTTTCAAAATTCTTGGATTTTTAGGTTTATGAGAATGAAAATAAATTTTGATAAATTGTGTCTAATACAAATTTTCTTCATTAAAAAATTCGGATGATAAGGATGTTGTGCCTCTGTTTGGTGGGCCATAGATTCATAAAGATGATTGCCGAAAATGGTTCTAATCTAAACTTTTCTATCCCATTTTATCATCATTATGTTATTCAATCAATCTCATTTTATCATCACTCTTTTATACAATCAATCTTGTTTCATATTATAACATCTAACTCCATTATATTGCACTTGGAATCAAAAGGAGTGCATAATTGGTATTATTTTATGCTTTGAGGAATGTTATTTTAGACAACCATAGTACTGAAGTTATTGTATTTTCATCTTATGTAATTTCAAAGATTTAATAATATGATAGTCTTCAGTGAAGATCTATTTTGAACGGTATTTTAATTTTTTTTAATAATGTCTCCGAATCAATATAGGCTTCGATTAGTAGGCTTTGATGATATGAGAGCGAAAGTTATTCGTCAATGATACTCAATTTCAAGCCAATTCATATTTTTGGTAACCGTGATAAACTTTTCTATCTTCATTGTATTTGCTTCTTCAATATCAGCCTCTTTTGCACTTAGTGCTGCAGCATTTGCATTTTGCAGTTGTATATAATATATACTTTTGTTATTAAACGGAAATACTTCGTAGGATTGAAATGGATCATGTGTTGAGTAGCATTGACCATCCTAATGGAAATAAATGAAATTGTTGAAAACCTTCAAATTGGATTTCAAGTGTTTGAATATTAATTTTCTTGATTTCTCGGTAAATTTGGTGAATTTCAATAAAGGATTAAGTAGGAAAGATCACAAAAACAACTCTTGTGATATATTTTCTACAAATTGGGCATTGCTTTGGGATAGGAAGTGCTCTGAAACATTCATCGCACATGCAAGCATGAGAACATGGATACGTTATCAAGTTTATCTTGTTGGTCAAGCAAACTTTGCATGTAAGATCTCCAAAGTCTTCTGTTTGCGGTAAAGGCTTGAATTTGTAAGGCTTTAGCTTGCGTGGCCTCATATTTGGTTCACCATCGGAATCATCATCGGCCGTAAGGTCGATAACATCCTGAGACATTTTTGCCAGCTTGGTAAAATTTGTGTACTTTACATGGCGAAAATTTTATTAAACTACAAAAATTACGTGACAAAATCGAATATTTTCACAACATTACGTGTCATTTTAGGTTTTTGTCATATTATTGTTTTTTGATTTTGAGTTGAAAATAGATTTAAAAAGTTGTATAAATTATATTTATCACCACGATGATCAAAAATATTTTTCTGACTAATAAATCAGTTTACTTGACAATATTTTCTATATTTTACATGACATATTTTATAAAATTTGAAATATTTACATGACAAATAATTCTAAAAAATCAAATCAGAAATCGTGATGTAATCTAAGTTGTAAATAGAGTATAATGTTCATTTTTGTTAAAATCAAAGTTGATGAGGTTAAATTTTACATGACAGATATCATTAAATTTTTGCCTCGACAGAAAGTCAAATGAGTGAAAATGTGAATAGCGACCACTCTCCGAAACAGAAGGAAATTGACAAAAACACAGAAGAAAACAAAGAGAAAGAGGATGAGCATAAGAGATTGGGTGGTTATCCACCACTTTCTACGATTATGAGATTATCTCCAGGACCACTCATTTCACAGATCGTTAACTCACTTTACGGCGTTGTAGACTCGATGTGGGTCACGAAATTCATTGGAGAACTTGGCCTCACAGCACTTTCAGTTGCTTATGTTATTGATAACACTGCTTTGTCTTTTGGATATTTCGTTTCTACAGCGGCATCCACGGAGATGTCGTATTTGTTCTCTAAGAAAGAATATGAAAAAGTCAATCAACTTGCTGTTGATTTGTTCAGAATTTGCATTTTCTTGGGAATGCTCATTCCTGCGATTCTATTTCCATCATCAAAGCCATTATTCAGATTTTTGGATGCTGGTGACAAAGTTATCAGTCTCGCATTTGATTACGTTATTCCACTTTTATCATTGAATATCGTAACTTGCCATTATCACTGTGTTTGCGGTGTTTTGCAGGCAGAAGGAAGAACTTGGGCCTATGGAGGTGCTCAGATAGCATCCATGCTATTGAATATGGTTTGTTGGGATCCTTTATTATTGTATTTCTTGAAGCGAACAATTGGATCTTCACTCGCGACAGAAATTGCCATGTTTATTCCTGCCGTTATTATTTTAGTTCTTTTGTTTTGTGGAAAGTTTTCTGCGAAGCCAACATTCCATCTTTATCTTAAGCGTTTCATTCCTGAAACGTGGGATGCAATCAAAACAGGATTTTCTGCTCTCATCATGAATATATCAATTGTCATTCCAACAATGGTTATGCAGAAATACATTGCGATACGTGCAAACAAAATTGGGCAGTTCGATATGTGCATTGCTGTTTTCAATGCCCTTAACAGGATCTATGCACTCGCTTTGTGCATTCCTATGGCACTGAATGCTGCTTATTTGCCAGCAACATCTTATGCATTCGGAAGAAAAGATTCGAGAAGAATATTGTGGCTGACATGGCATGTGTTTTGGATATCAATATTATGAGGATTGTTGGTTACCCTGATTTGTTCTGTATGGCCTGCTGAGATCGGCAGCATTTGGAGTTCACACGCTGATTTCAAGTATTGGGCAAAGGAGATGCTTCCTTTTGGTTTTTACACTATAGCTCTCTGCTCAGTCAAATTCATCATTATTTCTTTCCTTCAGGCTACTCAGCAGTCTGTGAAGGCCATGATAACAAGTCTCGTTACAGAGCTTATTTCACTTCCTATATTCGCCACATGTTTCCATTTCATTGGTGAGAAGAACTCTCCAACGAAAATCATTTATGCTTATATTGTTAATGACATCTTTTCCACTATTGTCTGCGTTTCTGTGGCATCGCCAACATTCATCAAATTCTTTAGAGAAGCTAAGCTTCAGCCAGAAGAAGAAGCTGCCGTTGAGAACAAATCTTTCGATGAAGATGAAAATGAGGATGATGTTAAGGTCATTCCAGAATTATAATTTTATAGAGAATAGATAAAAATATAGTGTTTTTATTAGTCTTAATATACAAATATATTTTATTCTTTCAAATCAACAAAGACCATTAAGTATTTCCTAAGATCACAAGTGGAAATTTGTTGAGAACAAACTGCAAAGTTTTTCAGTCCAATTTCCGATATTTTAACGCTCCCATCACCAAAATGACTGATTTCATGTTGGTTGATAGTTGGTGATGGAAGGTACTCATCGCTGCTCTTAATAACGATATCAACAAACTTCAAATTGCTGTAATGATAATTTTCAGAACAAAATTGAATATTCGAAGAAGTACTGGTTTCGGTGACACTTTTACATGAAGAGTGTCCTGAAACATAAGAATAACCACCAGCACCACTTCCCAAGCGATGTTTGGCTATCCCGCCGGCACCGCCACCGCCACCGAAATCTTCATTTATTGAAGATATCTACGAAGCAGTTGTTGAATTATTTGAATACAATCGAACGCTGAATTACGGTCTTTATGATGGACAATATCATTCCGACCTTTTGCAATCATAATTGGATTTTGTTCGAGAAAAATTAAGAACACCAAGTTCAGGAATTCAAGTTCTTGATGGACATACAAAATACAATATTTACGTGAAATTCTATGATCAAATTTATCAAGTTTCCTGGGAATCTGAAGGAATGGACAAATGTTCTTGCAATTTAGGTGTTCGGAAGAAATTTCCTTGCAGACACATATTAGCAGTAATGATTAAAACTGATTTCATTCCATCATATAAACTCAACAGTTACTTACACCCAAGATTTCTACATGATTCATACAAAAAGTAACTTGAGGTGATAAAAGATCACAATATCGATATAACAACTGTTTCACCAATTAAAGCTTCATTTGAACCACTTTGCTTCAAATCATTAAAATACCAGAAAACACAAAGAATCAAATCAGCTACAGAATTGTTTCTTATACCAATTGTTGGGTATAATAAAGAGTCACGAAAAGTGACATGCTTACATGTAAGATTAGTTAGCTAATCAGAATCTGTATTTATAAAGTTCAATTAAACTTGTTATAGCATCTGAAAATCTTATTAAAGAATCTATCAAGCTTGTTATAGATCATTTCAAGCTTGTTAGAGCGTCTATTAAGCTTGATAGACTCTCTATCAAGCTTAATAGAATACCCTTTGTTAAAATGGCAGACTTTACATATCAAAACATATTTATAACCGCCATGTAAATACGTCACTTTTTTGTGACTCTTTATTATACCCTACAAGTTTCTTATACCAATTATATTATCTGCACATGAAAATTTTATCATTAAAGCATACTTTTCGACTTTCTAAATAATTATATATGAGTTAATATTGATTTTATTTCAATAAATGCAATGTCATCCTGCACATACCGTATTTCATATAGAAATATTCATAGAAAGCAATCAGAATTTTAATAACAAAAAGATGTTGCGAAATTATATGCATTTTCAGTAAAATCGTAATAGATTCCATATGGATATGACATGTTGGACATATGGTATATGAATTAGAGAAAAAAACAATGAATATCGAATATGTATTTTGATATAAACAAATCTAACTAATGAGCCATTGAATATATATAGACATCGACGAGTTCTGATATTTGCGCATCATCTGAGTTGCTTGTGATGACTCTATCACGAAAAAGGTGTTTAAGGTTCTCTATCGTAATAAAATCCGGACTTTTCACGACGATAGGAAAAAAAATCCGCCAGAGTGTCGGATAAAAGTACGCTATCGTCTTTTGACATTTGACATTTTACACGGCAAGTTGTTTTCTTCAATCATTGCAATTTAGCGAATTGCTCCGCAACAGATGACGATCAATGGCTCGGACACACTGTGCTCCATTGAATCGTCATCTGTTGATCCGGTTTTTAGCCAAAAAAGTTGTTGCGAAGGCAATCGCTAATTCTCCAGGCCATTCTCTGCGGAGCAATTACAGTTGTATCTTTCAATAGCTCGGTGCTTTGCAAACGCCTCGGTCTTACTCATGTTCGTCCGCTATTTTTGAGGCAAAAGATTGTTTTTTCTAAAAAGAAAAAGTTTGTTGCGCGCGAGAGTCAAACCTGCATCAAAATGGTGCCGAGTTCAACCATTAGATATTAGGTCATGCCTGAGAATCGAAAAATTTGTTTTTAAGTAGCATGACATAAGAGACGATAGCGCACTTTTGTCCAACTCTCAAATCAGGCGTACCTTTTTGTTTGTCAAACAAATTATGAGCAACCCTAATGAAATCAAAATTATTTAAGATTTCATGGTGTTGGGACTTGAATAATTGCGATGGCATTAAGAATTTTGATATTGTTAAATGCTTTATACTCTTATGTGAGTTCACTTTTTAAAATGAAATTCTCATTGGTCAAAGCATATATCTAACTTAGAAACAAGCACTGTATAGTCACGAGTTATTTGCATACTCACCTTCTGTACAGAATGATATAAATGGAGTTATCCACAAATACTTATTTTTGTTTTCATTTGTATTGAAAATGGATTCATTGTATGGATATAAATTTTTAACTATACATATGTAATATATTAAATCAAATCATATTAATTAGTTTAATATATATATAAATGTATGGATTAATTATATAATTATATTGTCATCCTTGATCATTAAATCATATCGATTAGTTTAATACACTAATAAAGAACGTACGTACATTAAATATTTGCTCTATTATTATATGCTATTTGATGATTTTCGCTGGAAATAAAAACATTGTAATTATGATTTCATCCATCAAAAAAAATACTTGATGATGTAACTCTTTGTTGTGACTATTTTGTGCATATATCAATGGTGTTATTCACCAAAATGCAAATTACACAACCGCATTTTACATAGTTTATTATAAACAAACAAAAATTAAATTCAATCAAATTTGATTTCTTGTGTTTTACAAACAATCTGTGGAGTGGTGAAAGCAAATGCTGTTCGAGGTCTGGCAGTTCGTGGAGGAGAAATAGTTTTTCTTTTTTCTGTTTCTTGAAATATCGAAACAATATTAAGAGACATTTCATTGGTTTGTGATTGAAGATCTTGCGAATGTTCATCGAATGCAAGTATTGAATCTAAGTATAAAATGCATTTTTTCTGATCAATCATCAACTGTGACTTAATTGTTACCAATTCACTATTTCTTGTTGACAATCTCGAAGTCTGATTTGCAACGTATTTGTTCATAACTTCAAATACTTGATTTAATTGAACATCAATATTTACAAGCGCAACAGTGTCATGAAGTTCCTTTGCACAGTATATTCTGCATTCCTTTTTGACATGCTTGATGAATGATAGGATTTTATTGAAGTGCTTTGTGCCATTTAATGTAACTCTTGTGCAATCATATGTTGCATCATTCAAATTTTGCAACCTGACCATAATATTCGATAATAATTCTTCTATTATCATAAATAATGGTTTGTTTCCTTTATTAATAAATTCCGAAACTAAATCTTCATAAGTTTTCCACTTTTGAATGTATTCTTCAAATAATTTCTTCGATGTATTTGACATTTCTAGTTTAACTGACTTCCTAACTTGAGGTTTATTATTTAATGTATTTATATTTTGCAATAATATATCAAATTGTCTTGCCATTTCTTTGCATTTGATTATAAGTTCAGGAAAATATACATCAATTGATAGTTTCGCATTTGCATTTCCTAAATTTTCAACGTATTGCAATAAACTTTCTTTTAAATTCAATAATTTCTGCATTTTTGAATTATTTGACTGATTTGTTGGAGAGCGTGGATGTGCTGTAAGTTGATGTGGCGTTTTTGTCGATTGTCGAACAGTTGATAACGATCTTGTTGTGATTGGTGATGAAGGAAACTGCTCAACAAGCTGCGTCGATGACCTGGCGATATTGATTCGTGGAATTTGCATCTTTAACTGCCACGAAATTAACGCTGAAAAACTATGTCAAAAATCAATTTTACATAGCATAATTTTAGAATTTCTGACATGTAAACTTCTTTGGCAAATTTTATCATTGACTAAATCATGAACGAATTTCAAGAGATTTCATTTTAATAGCTATTAACAAAAGAGATTTATATCATAGCATTAATCATATAGATGATTAATTGTATGTGATTGATCCATAAGGATGATTATGTGAATTTATGATAATGACGATTAAATTGATTACTTTTAAGTTAGTCTCGGTTTCATGCTCTACTAAAGATCGAACGATTTTAAGATATTTTATTTCAAATGCTATTGATAATGGAGTTCAAATCTTAATGATGAAAAAATGATATTAACTGCGTTTAGATCATTAAAGATGTCGCTTTGGAAGAGTCCTAGGAAATTTCAATAACTTCTTAATGATAATCTATAGAGCTAAAAAGCATCAATGCAAAGTGTCAGAAATATCATAATGTAAAGTGTCAGAAAACAAAATTTACAAAACACGTTTTTTGTACTAAAATGGATGACAATGAAGTAACTCTGCCAAAAACAAAAATATTTGATGTTGTCACCAAGATCCAATCCATATTCCGAGGGTACAGCTACAGGAAGCACCTTTCAATGCTGGATCTCGAGAATAGAAAGGCATTAATTATTCAAAATGCGTGGAAATTTCATTTAATGAGGCAAAAAATACAAAAAGTCAAAGAAATATGCGCGCTTAAGCTAATTGGCAGAGTTGTTCGTCGCTACAGGCAAAGAAAAAATACGAGAAAAGAATTAGATTATTTAACGAAATTTGATGACCTTTTAAGCTTCTATCCTGCGATATCCAGGGATCAGTGCGAAATGGATTATACAACGACAACTTTAACAGGCTCTATTAGCGATTTACCAAATCCATCACCAACAAAAGCGTCAAATTTACGAGAAGCACTTTTTAGAGCACAAAGCACAGTCCCTGTAATCGAACCAGAAACAGCTGTTCCTGATTCAGCTCCGAAAAAGAAACATTCGACAAAACGAAAGACTTTTATCGATTTACCACCTCCTTGGCACGACAAAGATCCAAGAAGGATGGCGCAGAACACCAGAGATGATCTTTTATATGAGCAAAAAGCCACAGTTCAATGGGCAAAATCCGAATTACTTCCACAATTCATTTCTACGTTCAACAAATACCTCGACCAATGCGATGACTTGCGCTCGCGCAATGACAGATACTCTAAGAGACTTGTTCAATGCCCATTCATATTTTTATTACAAAGATGCACAAAACCCGTTCAAGTCAAGAAAGCTAAAGAAATCGTTGCTTTCAGTGATCGCGGTTTGTATGTTGTTGCTTCCTGTTCATCATGGGCGTTGTTAACATTCGAAAACTTCACAAGCGACAGAGTCTTGCATGCATCTCGTTATCAAACTGTTGCTCCATTATTGGACGTTGCAGTTCAACCATTTAGTGGCCAAATCGTTGGATTCGACAGCAGATGGAATTTGCACTTGTTCGGACAAGGTGCTTCGATTATTTCAAGGAAATTTCAAGTTCAAAACAAAATTCCAAAATCTTCGAATTACTTAACTTTCGATTCTTTCGGTATGCTGTGGGTAAATTTGATGTATCAAGGCGGGCATTTGTACTGCGTTGATCCATTAACACTTCAGCCAACATTAATGATTTCACGTGAATCTTTGTTCAACATTAATTATCAATTCACGAAATTATCTGAAATGACTCCAATCGCTTTTAAAGGACAACCGTATGGTTTTGTTTGCAGATTCTTTGACGCCAATGATATTTACATCTATTCGCAAGACTTCAATCACAAATATATAATAAGAAACAGAGACATAAAGAGTATTCCACACTTCAAGCTTTGCGGAAAATTCCTTGTTGTTTGGTGGCTTGACGGGGTTATTTATCTTTATGAACTCAATACAAGAATTGAACTCATTAAACCGCATGGTTCTTTCACTGTTCCTTCACCTCCGATCGATGTTGCAGCAACTGAGCAGCCTCCTGTTTTATATGTTGCATGTGAAGACTCTTGTTTGAGGGCTTATTTGAGCCAAGATATCCAAATTCCATTGCGTATTCCAGAAAACAAATTACAGAATCATTATGAAAGAAAAATCGCTGATACAATATTAGGACCAATGAAATACACAGAATCGCGTATGATGTTCACAGAATTTAGATCGCAAAGATTCACATCTGCACCAACAAAGATTTCTGTTTTAAGTATTACAGATAAAGTTGCTTTTATCATTGGTTCTCTTCCCAATGGCTCCGTCAGCACTATTTCTGTCGTAAATGATGCTCAGTCTGTTCCCGCAATTGATTTCGATAAGTTCTATTACTATGAACCTCTTCAAGCTCAAAAGACAGGAATTCAAGAATGTAATCAAACTCTTCACACACGCGATAATAAGCGAAATGTTTTCTTATCAAAGATGAGTGTTCTTGATCATTTTGATTCTGCAGCAATTAGTGGACAAATGCGCAATTTGTTTTATCCCGGAGCAAAGCCTTTCTCACTTACAGATCATATCAACAAAGCTATTTACAGGCAGATTTATCCATTCCTTCCAGCAACAGAAGAAAAGAAAATCACTGCTTATGAAGCTTTCCATTACATGAAACGTGCAGGAATTTTGACAGACAATCTTTCCAATTTCAACCAATTCTTGTTGAGATTCGCTCCAGATGAGAAAAAGAAAACGGATGAAAATTCTCCTGCAGAAGAAGGAATAGTTTCTCAGCAATTGCCTGTTTTAACACAAGGAATTCATAACTGCATCACAGATGTCATTTTTTCACAAGAAGACATCGAAAACATCATCAAAGCGATTAATCCACTTTCTTGTTTGAACTATTCTCTTTCTGCTTTCACAATATCAAAAGCAGTTGAAGGTAAATCTGCAGAATCAACATCAAGGCAATGGCTCTCGAGATTCCAAATTGAAAAATTGAGCAAGAAAGTCACAAAACTCGATATTCTTGCCGATATTGTTAAACACGAATTAATGAAGAGAGTCCAAGAAAATATCAATGAATCATTCGAAAAGAACCTTCTCGATAAAATGCTTCCTGTTGCTCCAATTGATTTCAAGCAGACTCAAAAAGAACCTGATCCAAATATTAAATTCACAATGATGCCATTCAGGAATCCACAGCTCAATGACTGCTTACATCAATCTTTCATTGAACTATTTCCAAAGCACATCGAATATGGCCGCGATATGGACCAAAAGCAATTATTAAGAACATTGATTTTCATTCCAGAAGAATTCGATAAATTTAGAAAACATGTTGAATTTGTATCCAAGTATTCATTCGCTTCAAGGAAAGTTTCAGTCAATATTCCTCAGATTGTTCCTGCTTCATCACAAGAAGGATTTGCGAAAATTGTTACTTCTGAGGATATGCGTGCGCTTCCTTTGACATATTTCTTGAAAGTTCACTCGTTCTTAGGAGCTGATCCTCGATTGCTAAGTGTTGCGAAATCCATTTGCAGCAGCTGCCTTTCGTTGCTTTACAACATTCATCAGAAAAATGTTATTCTTAGAACATTATATCCTGATAACATTTACTTGAATGGGCATGTTAACCAAGTCATGATTGGATCTCTTTTTGATGCCCAATTCCCTGACTCTGCGCCAATTCCTCTTCCATCAAAGTTCACTGATCCTTCGAATCCATTTTTGCCACCAGAATTCTATCACAAGCCTCAGTCTGAGTGGACGTGGGCCTTCGATATTTGGCAGTTCGGAATGTTGCTTCTGTTCATCCTCACAGGACAACTTCCACGCTCTTATGGTCTCGAATTGATGAGTTCTCTTACAGAAGAACAAATCCAAGAAGCGCAAAACAGCAAGGAAGAGTTCAACGACAAAATTTTGTCTCATACACCAATATATCCAAAGCCAAACTTCTTCTATGATTGGCTCGAGGACTATAAGATCGTTGGATCTCTTGAAAAATGTACTGGTGAATGTGGTGAGTGCTTCATTCAATGCGATGAAGACTCAAGAAGGCCGTCAATCTTAGACTTGGAGCATTATTCACTTCTTCCTTACAAGAGCACAAAATTGAACTATGATGAGTCCAAGTTATTCATTGAAATCATTGCCACATGTTTGCAAATCGATCCTGCAAAGCGTCCTCCTGTTGAGAAACTCTTGAGAACATATCCATTCAATCAGCCATCAACATTCGCAGAAACGGTCGATCTCTATCTCAGAGTTCATAATCCAGACATTTTCGTTTCTCAATTCATTTTCCCTGTTTTCAATTCCGTCAACGTTAACACATTTTCTTTTGCATTGGGTGTTGCTGAGTCTCTGATGTTCCACGATGAGCATGATGAGAATGACGCTCAGTTTTCTTATCCACTCGACATGCCCGCAAATTGGAGAGTTGTTCAAACAATGTATCAGCTTCGATTTGTTGATCATCTCGTTGAATTCGTTATCAAAAAGATTGCAAGCGAAATACAACTCTCTGATGTTGTTCCTTCGATTACATATCATAACAAAATGTTCATCAAACTGCTCCATTTCTTCATGAGATTTGTTTCGAGTGTAGAACCAGGCCAAGGTCCTCTGACTCCATATACGAATGAAACAATTATGGCTTTGTTTGGCCTCTATGCAGCAAATCCTTATCTTCCATTCTCGAGTGCACAGCTTGCAAACAACTTTGATGCTTCCAGTTGGTTACAAGTTCAAGATATGTCAACATTGTTCATGTTCACGCATACAAAAGTTCATGGACTCATTCGATATATTTTATCGACTTCTGTTTTCATTGTCAATTCATTAAAGAGAACAGAAGAACACAGTGACTGGTATTTCAACCAGTTCTTGAGTTTTGGTGAAGCTGCGAGCAACTTGGCGCATTCTCTTTGTTATGGAATTGAAAAACAAAAAGGAAATGCTATTAAAACACTTTGTTCGATGTTTTCTGGAGGAATGTCAACAGCTGCAGCAAGAATGTTTGTTGATTTCAAGATTGTTCACAAAGTTCTTCATTGTCTCCATCTCCAGAGCGCAAGAATTGAAGCTGTTTCATTCTTACTTTCTGTTCTCAAAGCAGCTTCGACAAAAGCTTATGATCCAACTTACCAAATCTTGTATAAGACTGTTGTCAGTCCAATCACTATTTTGCACAGTGCAAACATGATAAAAGTTGTCGCAGCAAATGATTCCGTTCGCAATCAGACATTGACTGTTATCAGAGAAATTATTATGGGAAACTCATATTGTTCAACAATCGATATCACGATGGGCGGTATTCTTTGGGACTTATTCGAGACAACACGCGAGCAACAGATCAATACTTTAGTTGTTGATATTCTCAAAAGTGGTTGTATTCACACACAAAAGGTAATCATGGAATCACAGCATTTGCAAAAATATTTAGTTTCAGCGGATATTCCTATAATTCCACAAATTGACTACAACCAACTGAGAATGACATTAGATATTGCTGAAATAAGACCTTTAGGCAAACAGCTCACGCACATGTTATTCCTATATCAATATTCCACATACAGAGAGAAATTGATTGCACAGCCTCCAATTAATGATGCAATACAATTCTTCTCCAAGGCAATGGGAGTTATCACTCGTGAAGCAGAAAGCGTCACGAAATTCTTTGATACACAAGTCCTTAGAGCTGCAAGATTCAACTTGAAGGAGACAACATTCTTGAAGGCGAAGAACAAAGCCAAAGAACTTAACGTAGTAACAACGCAAACAATAATCATTGAACTTTGTGATATATTGTTGCAAATGTTCAAGAATATTTGTTACTTCTGGAGAAGTCCGAGAGCACATTGGAATGCGATGTTCATGAACTCGATACTTGAATGGGCTTCGCAGCCGATTCCTCCATCAAGATCAAGATGTCACCCGATGTCAAGAGTTATTTGTTCATTCATTGAAATGATCATCTTCGTTCTTGAAGAATTGCCACGAAGTTCACCGGTTTACATCCACATCATCAACAACATTGAAGTTATTCCTCAGATAATGAGGAGAGACTTCATGTTCGCGAAATCTGCAGCACAAAAGAATACTGTCGAAGCACAAGTTGTTGAATTATACGAATATCAAAGAAAGCTTAGATTCAAACTGTTCATTGCTGTCATGAAGACAAAAATATTGGAATGTGTTGAAGCAATGTTTAAATTCTTTATTGAAGAAATGATAACAAATCCATTATCGCTAAAATGTGATGCGATGCCATCATTGAACAGAATGATGAGATTCGCCGTTCAATTCGAAGCGATTGACATGCTGAAGTACACAATAGCGAATTTCATCAGATATGAAAAGCAACTGAAACTCTTTGCGTTGATGGTTTCTAATGAAAGATTTATTGATAGCGAAAGGAAACTTATTAATGTCGATGATAATGTTTTACTTATGGAGAGTAGCTTGAAACTCCTTAATTTGATTTTGAGCTCCGGCGTTATAACCGATAAGAACTTTATCAACATGGTTAAGCTCACAATCCAATTCATCAAAGCTAAGTATTTCAGAAACTTCCAAATGAAGAAAGCTGTTGAAACTGATTCTTCTGAAAACTCTCTTTATTCTGCGAAAAGTGAATCTGGAAAAGATTCAGGAAAAGAATCAATCGCACGTAGATCAATGGTACAAACTGCTAAAAGAGCAGCAATCATTGCACCAAATTTGCAATCACGAATCCGGTCCGCAACTTCTTTTGCAAGAAGATCGTATACTAGCGGACAATAATAAATTGTTTTGTATTTTTGTTTGAATAACTTTTATGCTTTATTTCATTAATTAAGGTGTTAGAAAATCGTAATTTTAATGAGGCATATCTATAACAAATTATATAACGTCAAAGTTGACTTCAATTTTATGAATATGAACAACGTTTTAAAGTGATTTGATTCAATTTAAATTACCCAAATTTGCCATACTTTTACCAATTTATCATTCTCCATACTCTAAAGCAAAAGTGAAGTCTATTGTGGTGTCTCCCCCTTCCTTCCTATCCTTGGTAAAAGTATGGCAAATCTGGGTATAATGATATATTTATATATCAAATATTTATATGATAGTGGCATTTGTAATTCAATTATTAATCAATGATTTCAAGGTATTACATGTGATTGAAGATGAAATTGATCTCAACAAAATCAAAAGATATCATTGATTTTCATAGAATAACATATTCATTTTTGTAATTGTAATATTTCTTATGAAGGCAGAAAAGCTTTACAGCTATGAAATATCAATGATTTTCAAATTTCGACCGAGCGGAATTAAGGTTAAAATAAAGGTGACAAATGATATATCTTTTTCTTTTTTTCAGTAACGCGTTAAAATATGGACAGCAAATTAGCAGAGACAACGAAGTTATTTTTCTTCCGAGCTTTGGGTTTGAAAAAGGAGGCACTTTCAGCTTTTATATTTACGAAATGAAATCTTTTCATTCGCTTTTATTATTTTTGAGTGATGAACAATACTACGATGAAGAAGCTAATTTTAAAAACGTGAAACTTTTCTGCAAAAAGTTCAATCCAAAACAGTCTTTAATTTATTTTAAACCAAATGCAACAAATCAAACATGGATATATCAGATAAAGGAAAAGAATGCATATCATCCAGTTTTTTATAATTGTTTCCATGAAGAAATGTCAATTTATGCAAATTATCGAAATTTGCAATCATTACTTGATAGAAGATATCAATTAAACCCATATATAGCAATGATTTCATCAGGTATTTATATATTATTTACGCTTCTTTGGGTTTTCAATTTATATCGACATCAAAGATTTAATATTATGCTTGTTAATTATTTCGCCATTGCAGCTTCAATAAAGGCGATTTCTCTTGGACTAGAAGCTTTCTTATGGGCAGAAAGATCAGAAAATGATGATAATTCTGAAGATCCAATTTTTGCAACAATTACATCTTTATTTTCACTTCTTTCGAATTCTTTAGTTTTACTTGTGAATTATTTTGCATGCACAGGATTGAGCACATTGAGAAGCAGCATTTCATTAAAAGAAAAATATATCCAATCTCTCAAAATCATCATTTTCTTTGCATCAATTAAATTGTCTGAAGTCGCTCATAGTTCGTTCACAGTCATTGCTTTAATCATCGCAAGTGTCATATGCGTCTTCTCTTATATTGGAGGCATAACTTCAGGTCTCATTCTCTCGAATTCGATTGCCAGTGATTATCCAAACAACCAACAAATTGTTTCGAAATGTCTTTTCGTCAAAAAGTTTGTTGAAGCATATTTTCAATTAATTCTTTCGATATTGCTCTGTGTAACGTACAGCTCGATTGCGCATTTGCAAGGAGCCGTTCTCTATGCTGCAATGGAAACGATGATGTTCATTATTCTTCTTATGGACTATCTTTACTTTAGAGTGAGAGATGAGTTTCATCCTCCGCCTCCGGAGCCATCTCCTGACACGCTTCAGCCTGGAGATATTGCATACATTGAAGATCCCAATGACGCACAATACACTTTTCTCCATGTTCCAGAAAGCGCTTGAATATTAAATTTCCATTCTTGATACAAAAGTGAACCATTTTAGAAAAGCTACTTTTTGTAAATTTTTCAAAATATGTCACTTTTGTCAAGAATTATGTTTTGTTTGTTAAAATTACAATTCTCTAAATTATAAATAGATATATAATCTACATCATAGGAATGATGTAATCTTAAAAGAAAGATACATATGTATATTACAGCTCAAGATGATCTTTGAGAAATTTCATTAAAAAGATTTGTGCATTCAAAACGCATCTCTCAATTCGAGGGGGGTCGTCGAACTTTGAATACTCGACCCAGTCGCTGAAGAAAACCATGAAACTATCTTGTAGTACATCAATGGTTAAACGTGAATTTGAAGTCAACAAGTCG
>JALKBU010000571.1:0-32598 GCA_023091735.1 Trichomonas tenax
AAATGATTAATAACTCAAAACAACAATTATTCGGTATTGATTGTGATTTATCAAAAGAATTAGAATATAAAGACCCAAAGGGTAAAAGAACAGTAGGATATTATAAATCAAGACTAAACGTGATCCCTGATAAATTAGGGCAGAAAATACTTCCTGTTATTCAGGAATTAGATTTAGACATTAATGAAGAAGAAGAGTTAGAAATTGATATAGTAGAGGAAGAATTATAAAGATTAAGTTTATTTTTGTATAAAATTAAGTTTAATGACAAACTAACTAACTAGAAAAAGATAGCGAAAAGATTTCGAGACTTCGAAAATTTAAAAATTAATTTTGAGTGTTTACGTTTAAAATTTGATGTTTTATGTTAATTTATAAGTTGATGTTTGAATTTACTGCTTCATTAACGTAAAATTTGAATGAAATCGTTAATTCAAAAATTAAGTTTAATTTTTAAAAAAATTATTTTTTATCTTTAACATAAACATGACATCAACAAACACAGTCGCTATAGTTTCTGAACCAATCAATGAAGATTACGAATGGATTCAGTATAATTCAAAATTACGTATCATTCATTCTATCAAGGACGATTACTTTCAGATGCAGTCGATACTTAAGGCTTGTAATGCTCCTGATAATAAGAAAGCTGCCGATTGGTTTGAAAATCAGAGCACAAAAGAACTTTTACACGAAATTTCGCTAGGTCGGGAAAAAGCGACCTTGAAAAAACCTTATGAAAACAGACAAAATTTGCCTATCGGATTAAGAGGTTATTATATTCATCGACTTCTCGTTAATGCTGTGTCAATGTGGGCTTCACCTCGTTATGCTTGGTATATTTATAGGTTATTAGACGATTTATTCACTAAGGAAAGAGAAGAAATGCAAAGAGTTATTGAAACCAAAGACGAAGAGATTAAAGAAAGAATTCCTCGTTCAGTTCCGATACATAAAGAACGAAATTATAAATATATGATTTATACCGAAGACATGGATGATCCAGAATTAATTAAATTAAATTTAGTAAGAAGGAATAACAGAACTTTTAGCGCTGTCGCAAAAATAAAGAATAGTGATAAATGCTGGTTCTTTAGAGAAAATTTACCGATATCAATGACACCAAATGAAGACGTCAAAGATATTGTTCGTAAATCATTTGCAGGCGCTGATTATGAAATAAAGGGTACAACTATATTAATTTATAAGAATCATTTACCTCTATTACATCAAAAAATTTCTTTGTACTTCGATACGTTCAGAGATGAGAAATAAAAACACATTTTATTTTTGTATAAAATGCTTCAAGAACTATATCAAAACTCTCGTTGGAAGACATTTAATAAATTTTATCCGATAGCTGCTGAAAAAGGTTTTTCAAAACAAGAAGTAAGAAACTTTTTGAATAAGGAAGTAGTTCATGACAAATTAAAGATTGAATCAAATAAATACTTTCTTCCAATTTATTCTAAAACTCCTGATTCATACCAATTTGATACATTAATTCAAAGTAAAGGTCACCTATGGATATAGAATATGAATATTTTGAAGGTAATTTTAATGATATAATTTTATGCTTCAATGATATTATAATTAAGTTATCAACAGAAGATTCGGATAGTGAATATGAACTAGATAACTAGATTACCAGGTAATACCAGGTAATAAAAAATTAGGAAAAGGATTTTTATGAATGGTTTAAATTTACGAAAAGTTATTTTTGAGTGTTTACGTTTAAAATTTGATGTTTTAAATTATATTTGATGTCAATGTTTGAATATTGGGCAGCATTTGCTTAAAATTTGATGTTTTAAGTAACTTTATAAGTTGATGTTTGAATTTACTGCTTAATTAAATATCTGATAACGTTTTAGGGTATCTGCTAATAATGAATATTTCTCGGATAACCTATATGGCCAAAAATTACTTTCATTCATATTTTTCATATATTTAGGTTTATCTATTTTTTCATGTTTTGCAAATAAATCTCATCAAAAAAATCCAAATATATTTCAGTACCATCCTCTATAATTACTTTTTCTGAATCTTCATGTGTTTTGAGCTCATTAGAAGCGTCGCCTATGGTTTGTTCGTGATAAATTAGGTCAAAGTTCTGAACAAAACAAGCAAAAACTCATCATATAGTGATCACAATAATTGAATCGTGAACTTTACAAAAAATTTTGAGAAACTTGAAAGCGCATTTTCCAAAATAATGCACAAAACATATTGGTGAATATAATTCATTAAAGAAATTTTGAATGCTTTATTTTCTGAATAAGTGGTGAAAAATATTATTAGTTCATTATATATATTATTTCCAGCTGTTAAAAAAATCTTATAGAGAATATTAAACATAACAATAATATTTACAAACAAATAAGATCGACATTGTCAGCAGAAATCTGATATGGGGAAATTTCTGCCCACATCAATGCAAATTCATATGAGATAACTTTCTTTCCACATATGTAAGGTTGTCCTGATGCAACGAAATATGCCAACTGAGTGTAATTTGATGAGTTATGAGACTTTCTTCCAACAGCTTCAATTGTCTTTGATTTAAGATTGCCAACAATATCGAGCATGTTTTTGCATGGACTTAGGCATTTCTCTGTCCAATCTTGGGCAATGTTTTGCGCAAATATAGTTGCTTTTTCGATGATCTTAGGAAGAATTGCGAAATACTTTCTCCAATATGCTTTGTAGAAAGAAAGAATCAGAGAAAGGAACATAACTGTTGGAACATCATTAGTATACTTAATTGGAACTTTTTGGATGAGCTTAAACATTTCGTCAAGCAGCGAGAAATCAAACTCTTCCTTTTGCATAGCTTGCTTGGCAGTATTTATGAAATTCTGGACGTTTTGCTGATAAACATCATGTGCATCAAATGTTACTTGTGGATATTTAGCAAATAACTTGATGTAGTCTTCGTATGAGTCTGGGAGATTTCTGATTCTGACATTTAACTGGAGGAACTTGCTGATTGTATTTTGAACGACATCAAGTTTCGATCCAATGATTTTGTCGACAATATATGCAACAATTGGAGCGCCATGTCTCACTAATAAGTGGCACGCTTTGTTGACATCACCAATAGATAAATAGCAGCAACTTGCCATGACTATTTCGCCTTCTTTGAGAAGTTTCTTGGCTTTCTTCGAAGCAATAGAATATGCTAAGTATAAATCGCTGTTTTGGAATGTGAGGTCCATGTATTTGTATGTTTTCTCTGTCATTTTGTTATCAACTTGGGTTATTTCTGGCTTCTTGATCATGTTGTTGATGTTTGCGATGCTGAGCATCATTTTATCTTGATAGTCGTCGCAGTTTTCAACAGCTGTATCAATGTCTCCAATTGCTATTGACAGAGCAATTTTGTCCTTCTTCTCACATGATTCCAACGATTGCTGAACTAATTCATTCCAAAACTCTGCAGAAACAGCAGGCGCCGCTGCAAGAGCTTTCTTTGTTTCACCTGCTGACATCATGAGCTCGCAATATCTCCTTACGTTTCCTGATCTGAGCTTTTCTTTTGCTGCTTCTATTTGTTTATCTCTTGTTATGATGACTCGCTTGATAAGAGGAACTTTCTCTGCACTTTGAAGCATTTTTTCGGCATATTTGGATGACATTCTAACTAAATCGTTGATGTGTTGCGGGTCTTGTTTCTTGAATACAACTTTCTTATCTTTAGTGATTCTGTGTGCAAGTTTGATCATTTGATTAATGCCTCTCATTGGAGTGATCCACTGTGTTAATTCATCGATATCACTTCCTTCTTCAGTGTTATTGAATATCACTGCAATCTGATCTTTAACGAAGATTCTATTGAGAGAAAGGAATCTAAGGGTAGAATCTGTGCATGTTGTAATGAGGAGCAGTGGATGTGCTGGAGAAACGCATATTGTTGGGATAGCAGAGTTGTGGATATTGAATTTGCAAATAATGTTTTCGTGTTTGATCGAAAAAACATTAATTGCAAAATCTTCACCACAAGTGATGATTATATCATCAAATACTGGGTGGAAGAGAGCATTAAGGCATGATCCGGAATGGACACCAATATATTGATGAATGATTGTCATGGCTGCGATATTGACAGTGATAACGCGTCCATCTTCAAATGTAATCGCAAGCATATCAGGATTCTTCGGAGAAAACACCAAATTCGTTGGGAATATTTCAGGCAGCCTAATGGAAACGGTTCCTGTGTCATCTAATATCATTAACATACCATCTGATGTTGCAATGGCATACAAACCGGGCTTATGAGGCGAAAATCCACCACATAGAACATTCTTGATTTGCTCGTGATTTGAATATATGCTTTTCTGCACGATATCAACAATAGCAACTCTTCCGTTAGTGGAAATGCATAGCACATGCGTCGGTTTATGTCTGCAGACAGATATGTGCTTTATGTGGCCTGTTGTGAAACATGGGATTTTTGATGTAACTTGTCTTCTTTTCTGCGATATAACATATACGGTTCCATCTGTTCCACCAGCGACAATTGTTTCTCCATCAGGGCATAGATCAGATGATGATGTCGACACTTGGATATTTGTTATCTCAAATCTATCAATCAATGTCATATCATTGAGGTCCCAATAACAAAATGTTGAATCACATGAATTCGTGATGAGAATATCAGGATTGGAATCCAAACATGACATTTCTGTGATCATTGCCGAGTGTGGTGCTGTTGCTTGGAACAAAATTTGCTTTTTGTCGATGTTATACACGCAAACCATTCCATCTTTGAATGCTGCAAAAATATTTTGGTTTTTCAGCGATATTGCTTGGAAAGCACCTGCTTGTGTAATATTAAATGACATTACAGGAGCCTGAGAGCCAGCACTCCAAATTTTTATCGATCCAATACTTGGATCTGTCATAATGAAGTGTCCTGGCATCATAGGGAGCCAAGATGCGGAAGAAATTTTGTAATTTGTATCAACACGGTTGATTAAATTCAATTTGTCAGTGATATGATATAAAAATATTCTGCCATCGAGTGTAGCAATTAAAACATTCTCATTATTCAATGGATCGAACTCTACAGAGCAAATTTCCTGGTTAATATTTGTTTTGTCGGATAATTTCAAATTAACAAAAAGTTGAATCGTTCCAAAACGATTTCCACCAACAATTTTTGGATTAGATTCGTTACTGACTGCACAGCAAATCATTGATTCGTAAAATGCGGTTGCTGGTGTAATTGTTGTCGATTCAATATCAATTGTATAGGATTTAGTGAATCCTTTTGAAAAACATAACAATTTCTTGGTTCCAAATATCCATCCCAAGCTAAATATTGGATCTTCTGTACGGAAAGTCGATAAAACGCATTTTCGAGATATTGAAATAATTGTTACAGAGCTATTTGCGAAAGAAATAGCAAGTAAATCGGGATCTGACTTGCAAAGATCGATTGTTACAGGCGATACAAAGCTCGTTGTTGGAATTAAAACAATCTCGATGTTATCAATATCTCTTACAACGCAAGAAGTCGAAGAGCAGTACGCAAAATAACGAGAATTTACGGAAAGAACTTGATAGCTGCTGACTTTGACGCCGGGATCTGTCCAAGCAACGATTTGCGCACTACATGCTTTTTCCTCCATAAATTTGAAAACGTGCACTTTTTTTCTAGGTTATCCCCCTCTTTTTTATGGAAATTCTGTCATTGCAAAGTGTCAAAGAAAAATTTAAAGTTTTTCTACTTCCATGTATATTCACTTTTTCAAATATATCCTTGGTAAAATTCTTTAATAGCTAACTCAACTGCATGAGATTGCAAAGGTGTCACTTATATGATAGCAAAGTTAATGAATAGATTGCATGACAGCCACAGCAGAAATTCTTTTCCTATTCTATATATGGTCGGCTTTAGTTTAACTTTTTCCAATATAGCATTGATGAAATATAGATAATGTAGTTGAGCAAGTGGGTCAAAAAATTTACGTTAGCAATATAGATTAATAAGTTTTGGCTATAAACTTTGCGGAACATCAAAATTCATCTTGACGTTGTCAAATATTTGTGCATCCTGAATATCTCGGAAGGCAGCAATGACTATCTCGACATTGCATGATATAATTGTATCAAATGAGCAGAACGTTTATTTAATATATAGCACCTGTGGCTTTTAAAAATTGAACGATTTCGAGAGACTTCTTTTCAATGGCAATTGATAGCGGCGATTTATCTCAAAATAATCATCAAATGTAAATCATTAATTTCATATCGCAATGATGATAAAATGAGAATGATTGATTCCATATTGATGATAAAATGTGAATAATTGGTTACTTTCATGTTGACATCAGCACCGTGATCAACAAAAAATTGAACAATTTCGAGAGACTTCATTTCAATGGAAATAGATAACGGTGATTCATATCATAATAAAAATCAAGTGTGAATAATTTATTTCAAATCATGATGATAGAATCTGAATGATCAATTCCATTTCATAATGATAATAAATTGTGAATAATTGATGTTATATCATAAAGGTGATCAAATGCAAATGATTAATTACTTTTATGTTGATATCATCACCATGCTCAACTAAAAATTGAATGATTTCGAGAGACTTCTTTCTAACAGCAATTGATGACGGTGATTTATATCACAATGATAATAAAATGTGAATGATTGATTCCATATCATAACGATGATAAAATTGTTATGCAATAGGAACTCTAAAGCACTCTGGTATTTCGAGCTCTCCGACTTTTTTGATCAGCAAATCAGTGAATAAAGTCATTTAGGGAAAATAAAGTATCGACGGGTATCGGAGAAAAATCTCCAGTAAAATGGAAAGAGGCCACCACTCACGTATACAAATATAACTAACCAAAAAAAACATATTTTGATCATATATTGGATTTTACAGGATATTCATGAGATTGGACCGGATCTGGGACAATTTTGAGATATTGTTCTGAACCGAAATTATGGAAGTGAGGTGAAGTGATGGGGTTCTGACACATACATGACAAAAACAAGAAATCTGGCACGTAAAGTAGTTATGGTAATATTCAGGCCGAAAGCACGTGCCACACAGCACGAAGACTGCAAAATCGAGCTGAAAAGCACGTACCACCCAACGCGAAGATATCAAAATCGAATATGAAAGTGTTTACTTATAGCGCCAAATTCAATGCAATTTGCGTGTCAGATTTTTCATATCATTTCACTTCCCTAATTTCCGTTCATAACAGTATTTAACTTCAAAATAATACTCTGACCTGTATTTTATGACCTACTAAAGTGTGCTTTAGTAATCAAACCATATTATATATGTTATGGATATTATGGAAATTGAATATCAAAGCCATATTTCAGTTCTTTTAAAAAGATTTAAATTTTGGTGATATTGATGTGTTGAATAGCATATTTAAATGCAAAATGTTTCTAAAGGCATTTTCTTTCAAGATTCATCAAATACATAGCTTTAATATTGCAAAAATGTTTGAAATATATTGAAATTTTCGAATAAGAATGAACAATAGTATTTTTGGACGTAGATCGAATATGCCAGCCTTATGGCTATATAAATATGTGACATTATGATTGAAATAATTGTATATATCTATATCATGAAAAAGATAATACAATTGAAAATTTTTACAAAACACTCTATAATATTACTAATCATCTAATGGAATTGGATCTAATGTGAGAATCGAAGAAGGTGGAATATCATCTGCATTATTGATAATCTCTGAAGAAGTAAATGAAAATCCAGTAACCTCTTGGGTTCCAGAACCAAAAGAAATGGGTGTAGCCGGTGAATCTTGAGCTGGTTCGGCTGTGAATTCTTTATCAAAATTGGAATAAGGATTTGGACCTTCTGGAGGGATGAAGAACGGTTTATACTTCCTTTGCTTCACTAATTCGAAGTCGAACTCGCCCCAGAATGGATGACTCTTCAAATCATTGAAACTAGCACGTTTCGCAGGATCTTTTGCGAGCAATCTCATGATAAAGTCTTGGACAAAGTCTGGGCATCTTGGGAACTTTGGATTTGCTGAAATAATAGAAGTCATTGTGATTCTTTGATTAGGATTAACAAAAGGTGTGTCACCGAATAATATCTCGTACGTGAGAATTCCTAAGGCCCACCAATCAACTGGATAACTGTAAGTCTTTAATTGGATGATTTCTGGAGCGATATATTCAGTTGTTCCACAAAATGTCTTTGTTTCGGAACTGAATGTCAGCTCCTTGGATAAACCGAAATCACACAACTTAACATGTCCTTGCTTATCAATTAATACATTTTCTGGTTTCAAATCTCTATAAACAACACCAATCGAGTGCAAATAGTCCAGAACAAGCGCAATTTCGGCAATGTAAAGTCTCGCAGCGTCAATATTAAGAGTTGTATACTGATCTAAAATATGGAAAAGATCACCTCCAGGAACATATTCCATTCCTAGATAAAATTTCGTAGGATTTTGGAATGCGAACTTCATTTTGACAATGAAATCATTGTTTGCCTTGAACAAAATATTTCTTTCTGCCAAAATTGTTCCTGTTTTTCCGTTATCTGCTAAATATTTCTTTTTCACGACCTTTATCGCATATAGCTCTGGTGAACCCGGCAAAGAAACCAGTAAAACCTTTCCGAAATAGCCCCGCCCGATGGTTGCAATAATGTTGAAATTGTTCATCGACAATCCTGCAGCTTTATACGTATCCGCCCTCAAAGCCTGGATCCATGAAATAGTAAGCTCTGGATCGTCAGAAGTCAATAGAATTGGATCTTGATTCGGCTCTGTGATTGTGAATTTGCGTGTATTGCCATCAGGGGTGTATGCAATTTCGACAAACGAGTTTATTTCTATCTCATGCTTATCGGATTTCTCTGTTGTTCCATTATAAATCGTGAAAATTCCGTCGATGTATGTGCAGAGGACGCTCTTCCACATCCCGAGGAACCCTGTTTTCCTTTTGAGAATCGAACTCATCGAAGGATAAACGTGATCCTGCTCACTCATTTTGATAAAAAAAAACTAAGGCTTCAATTTTTTCTGATTATGTAAATTTAGATCCCAATGGGCATAAAAAGTGACGAATTTTTATGATGCATCAATCAATCATTTCACAGTTATTGTTGGCGAAGAAAAATATCAAAGATTGTAAGACAGCATGAACTGTGGATGTGAGAATTTGCCTAAAAATGGCTATTTCGTATAATAACACAGCAATTTGGTCAATGAACTGATGTTAGTATGAATGTCTGCCACCATTATAGTTAGCTTCTCGAGAATAGGCAGTAAATAACACAAACTAGTTGGCTCTTCATATAAGCGATTTTGTTCAATTTGAAAGATTTTGACATTGTATAATGGAATTGTCAAATCATTCTTTTTGTATTTTGATATGAAAACAAGGATATAAATAGTAACGTAAATTTAAATACAATAAAAAATTACCAAAATACTAAAAATTGTCAATATTGAGGGTCTGCCACCCACAGAAAGTTTGACCACGTAAAGTCGAATGGCTTGACCTTTTTAAACTTAATGCATATCCAAGTCACTGACCCAGCCGCCTTCCGTGATATGGTCCGTATGCTCTCCACAAACGTCGACGGCCGCCGCCCACTCTACCTCGCCCTCACAAACATCCCAGGTCTTGGCCGCAGATTTGCTCATGCTGTCGTTCGCCGCGCTGGCCTCGACCCACTCCGCCGTGCTGGTACACTCACACCAAAGGAGGAAGAACTCATCGTCTCTATCATCCAGAACCCAACAGAGCACGGAATCCCAAGATGGATGCTCAACCGCAGATTCGACCGTGCTACAGGTCAGGACACTCATTGGGTTGCTACAGATCTTGGTGCTAACCTTCGTTCTGAAATCGAGCGCATGAAGAAGATGAGAATGAAACGTGGTATCCGCCATGGTCTTGGTCTTAAGGTTCGTGGTCAGTCCACAAAGTCTACAGGCCGTAAGGGTGGTGCTCTCGGTGTCGAGCGCAAGAAAGATTAAATTGGCATAAACAACTTTTTGCAGAAAAAAAAAGATACAGTACAAGCACGAAATACGAACAAATCATTAAATCTCGAAACCCAAAACCAATACATGCAATCAAATAATAGTTTTGAAACCATTTGTGTTTGTATTTCTATTTGTTATTCTATTTTTATGCATCTAATGAAATTTTTGATTTTGTAGATCATTGGGATAATATTTAATTGAATATAATAAATATATTTTAATAATGTTGACTGTTATGTATTTGCATAAGATATGTATCTATTGTACAATTCAATACCAAGATTTCAAGAGTTAATAAAATATAAAGATAAGGGGACAAAAAATTACTGGAGATTTCGCCTTGAAACTCTAGTATTGAATTAAATAGCCTTCATATATGAAAATATTAGAATATTGGAAAAATATCTCCTTGCATTATGCAAAAAAAAACAGAACGAAAAAGCAAACTAGAATATCTGCATAAATTTTGAAAATTTTATTTGAAAGATAATGTTTTCATGTTTTTAGGGTTAATATTGAATATTTTTGCAAAATAAATAATGGATATTATTATATTATACATTTGTTATGTGGTTGATTCAACAAAATCGAGGATATTTGATTCCCGAATTTTATAAAATTATTAAATACGAAAAAATCCAAAAGCAGAACCCCAATGGTATAGCTCCATCAGACCTGGTTCGATTCCAGTTGAATCACACTTTTTTTAATTTCTTTAATGAACAAAATTACCTCAATATTGTTAATTGTGTAGTTTGAAGCTTAAGATAATATAAACACTTTTACTAGTAGAACCAAAATATATTAGTTTTATATTACATCACTATTACACACGAATGAAGAATAATGTGAAAAAATTAGTTTATCTTACAGAAACCTCATGATTAACTCTACATAGTATGTACAAACGAACAGTATAACTTAACCATAAATAACCGCCAGATTGAAGAACTTTGATTCAAAGTTGAGTAATTTTGACATCTATATATTAAAATATTGGGGTAGATGTCATACGAGATAGTAGGTTAACTAAAATTCGAACATGTTACAAGATCATGTCGGCTTTATTTGCGCGATTCAAATCGTTTCTCAAAATTGTCAAGAGCGTTTTGACTAATAATCTGTAATGAGCATGCATGGTGTGCGCTATTTATTGTTGCTGAATGATGAGCGCGTAGCTCCTGTAACTTTTGAGATACGAAATTTCGAAAAATAACATATATAGTTAACGTCATTAAAGTGCTTCTCTTGCTGATCGAACCATCTGGTTTCAGTTTCATGGTGAAACAACGATTTCGAGATCAAAATTAAAATTTGTTTCACAAAACAGGGTATGTTCTGCTTTTCATTCAAATAAGAACACTCTATATCTCGTGTGAATTATATTGTGTACGTAAGAACAAGCTGTGCACGGTATTGACCTCTCCAGCTCCATCTAAACTATTACGGACGTTAAAAAAATAAGGTTAAAGTTCCACCTTTTAAAATATTATTACGCTTCTTAAAATCTATACGTTAAGTGACCTGTCATCCCCATTGTCTTGAACAATGTCTAGTTTTGAAAATTTAGTTTTTTATGTGTCTTTTGTAATTTTGCACTAAAAAATCAATGAATTTCGATTTTAATACAACATAAATGATTTATAATAGATACAGAATCGTATTATTGAAGAAAACGACATTCGAAAAAATTGTGTGTGTCTGTGTAAACTGCCGACACAGTTCAAAAATTCAATATGTCTGTTCATTGTGTCCGACACTCACAAAAACTTGCTTTACAAAGACACACTCATTTTTGCCCTTTTAAGGGATAAAACAAAAAAAGAGGGATAGGCGTCCGCCCACATCCCGAATTTAATGGCGATGTTCGTGCCAGGCTGTTTTTGATGGGTCGAGAATTTATTTGGATTTTTGGAAATTTTGGTCCAGTCGGTATTCAACAATAAAAATATCAATGAGCGTGCATTATTTTACATGCAAATATGAACATTGTGTGATTGGCTTATCCACATTTTATATTTCATTTTGAATGTCGACAATTTGACACGTAATCATGATATTTCTGACATCATGATATATAAAGATATATATGTGTGTCTAACAGGCGTGAAAATCTATGGAAAATGAGAAGCGTAAATATTATCGATAATATATAAAAAACAATAGATACTAATTTTTAGTATATACAATAAATGTGGAACATGGATAAATATTATAGCTTCAAATCATAAATTATAAATAATCTGATTTTGAATCGAGCAAAATAACTCAGCAACAAAATTAATCAACAATAAAATACTATGAGAAAATGATATCATGGATAGTGATTTATACAGATTTATATAAAAACTTGTGGTAATGTTAAAAAAGTTACAAATTGAATTGCTTCACTGAATCATTCTTCAGACGAACCATTGCTCTCGCTGCTTTGACTTTTTCAAGTGCTGTTGATTTGCTGCGGCAATCCGTGAAATTTCTGTCAAGCCAAGTAATGACGTTCTTCAATGAATCTTTTTGTTTGATATTGAAAATAAAATCATGGACATTTCGTGCAATATTCCTTTCTATGTCATTATAATCATAATTAACTTTCTTGCAGTTGATTTTCACGGTACTTTCGTAATCATCTAAAGTGATCTCAGCATCTGATAATCTTTGCTCGAGAAGAGAAACAGCTTTAACTAGCATCTCTTGTTGACTTACAGAAACAGAAAATCTCTTTGATTCGGCCTTTAAATCATTGTATAAAGATATATTTGTATTGCTTCCAAGTTTCTGAACGCAAGAGTTATATTCCTCTTTAAATTTCTCTCGTTGAGATTCAAGAGTTTTATCTGTTGAATCTGATATCTGCTGCAATGTTTTTTGTATACTCATCATGTTTTCCATCAAAGCCATTTTATCATCAAATAACTCTCTATTAATAGGTGTTGCTTTCTTCAGCTGACCTGGCACTTCTAATACACCAACTTTGTTTAATTTTTCGGTCCATTTTTCGATCTGAGAAATGATGTATTCATTCTTTGGATCGTTTTGCGGTGTTGGAGGTTCTTTATTGATTTCTTCCATTATGTTGTTGAGATTATCTATTTCTGCCTGTATTGAGAGCATTTCAGAAGTTATATCTTCTGCTTCAGCTGTAATATCTTTGCTTGATGTCATTAAATTATTCTGTGATGAATTAGAAATATCTTTGTTGACTTTAACAATCATATTATTCATTCTATTGATCTCTCTTTTGATTCTATCATTGCTAAACTTTACAGTCATGAAGTTTTTCTCTTCTGATGTTAAAACATGAGAAAGTTCTGTATTAATTGTATTCATATCATCAATCTCTTTCTTAATTTTTCGATTGTGATCATTAATCGCTGTTGTTAATGCAAATAAATAAGAATTGACTGATTCGAGAACTATTCCTTGGAATCTTGTGACAATTGTGATTTCTTCGTTAGTCATTGTCGCAAACTCTGATTTCTTCAGTTCTAGATTATTAATTTCACGCTCCAAAAGCTCTTTCTGTGTCATAAGTTCAACGTATTCAGGCGATAATTTGCCTTTTGGAGGAATGATCATCTTTTGCTGACTCTTTACATAATTTAATGATTTTGGTTGAGAAATACTTTCTTTGCTCGATGATTTGCTGATCTTTGGAGGGCTGATCTTTGCTGATGATGGAGGTTTAGCTATACTGTCTCTGCTTGAAGATTTGTTGATTTTCGTTGGAGATTTAGCAGGTGATGAAATATTGCTTTTTATTGATGATTTTGTTGGTGTTTGAGATCTATTTGAAATTGGCGGTGATTTATTTTTGTTTGCCTTTGGTGTGGAAAACTGCTGGCTTTGCTTTGCCACAGATATTTGGTTCTGAATATCATCAATCAATTCTTTGATATTTTCGGGTCTTCTTTGTGATGATTTTGATGATGTTGAATCCTTTCCTTGAAACATATCATCGGACTTTGCTTTATTAAATTGTTGTTCAGCTTTGATTGGCTCTAAGTTGTCGTTGACTTTGTGTGGTGAAGACTTTGGTGGAAGAGATTTATGCGGAGATTTGATTTTTGGTGGAGATAAAACTTTCTTCGGTATTTGAGATATACGGCTGATTCTCACTTGAGTTGCTTGCTTTTTCATAGGAGAACTTTCAGTATTTGTTTGATTATTTGAAATATCTTGATTTTGTTTGGCTGGTGATTTTCTGGGTGTATATTTTTTAATCTGTTCGATTTTTGTATTTTGTTGCTGCTTTGCTGGTGGTTTTGATGGAGATTTGCGCTTTTCAATATCAATTTTCGGATTTGTTTTCGCAGCCTTTGTAGGTGTTGTTTTTGGCTTTGTCTTGATGTACTGCTTAGTAGTTTTTGAAAATTTATCGTATAATGCTTGATCATCTGGTAAACGAGCTGATTTTCTTTGTTTTGTCGCCGGAAATGCAAGCTTTTCGTCTTTTTTGTCGTTATTTTTACTCTTTTGAGCATTATCATTTAAAGATTCAGATGAAACTTCAAGGTAAGCGCTGTCATCATCGTCCAACAAAAGACATCTTCCTTTCGGTTTTTTGAGTGAAATGACAGAATCTGAACCAGAAAGTAAATAAGAATCTTGAGAATCGAAAATTGGAGGTTTTGGCTTTCGTTCTAACATGCTTTCAGAGTCCGATGATGCACTCATATCGTATTGTTTTGGTTTTTGTGCATTATTCGTATTTTTTGAATTTTGATTGTTTGAAGTTATTCCTTTGCCATTCATGTCTTCGTCTTCTTCTGTCGATAATAATATTCTCTTTTTCCTTGATTTATCTTGATTCGATTCATTTTCATTCATCAAAAAGAATAAAAAAAATAACAGAATCTCAAAATGAAAAGAAAAAAAATTTAGGTTATGATTTCTTCGTGTCAGCGGCATGCGATGCCTTAGTGCGAGAGATGATTCTGACGTAGAACTTTCTTAGCGATGAAGGTACTACGGGCATATTGATCTGCTCTTTGCAAAATTCGACGATTTGATATTTCCTGAGTGCAGCTCTTCCGTAGTGGAATTTGGAGGCTTCGTCGAGAATAGCGAGCGCTCTTTCTCTGAATGCGGGTGTCTTTGTGAACTTAGACATGGACTGGACAACGCATTTGATGTCATGATTGCTGTCGAGTGTTCCTGCAGATGTTGGATCACTGACGATATTTTCGACTGTCGAGAAAGCAGTCTCGAGAGTTTCATCATCTGTATTATCGAATAGCTTTGATAATCTCTGGATGTGCTGCACGCAATGGAGGGCGCCTGCTGGATCGCTTGTAACGCACCTGATGCAGATAAGTGGATATGGAGCAACATCTTCATCATCGAGTGACTTTACGAAATCGTCGACAGCATTGTTTGCATTGTTCGAAAGTGGATAAGACTGCGTGAAAGCTGCGAATGCCATGAATGCAAGCTTCCTTGTTTCGACATCCTGTGCCTTGAGGCAGTCTTGCAACAGAGGAATGCAGCCGCTGTTGTCGAGGAACTTTGCACCACAGAATGACATTGAAACGACACCAATAAGTCTGAGCGCTGGTTGTTTGAGCATCTTGTCCTTGAGTGCGCGAGAGATGAATTTTGAAAGGTCTTCGACAAAGACTTGCTCAGCGCACTGATCTTGTAAGTTCATAACAATGATTGTCAAGCAGCTCGCTGCAAGTGCTGCAATTCCTGCCTTTTCGCTCGAGAGATGAGGAACAATGAAACTGCCGAGTGATGAGAATGCCGCGAAAGAAGATGGATTGGATAGGAGTGCGAAGAGGATCTGGAGTGTATATGCAGCGATTGTTGGGTGCTTTGACTTCAAGCATTGTCTGAACCCTGGTTCAGACTCGTTGAACATCTTGAATGCGAATGGAGAATGAACAATTACGCCAACAGCATAGAGAGCCTTGATAGTTAATTGCTCTTGCTCCTTCTCACAGACTTTGACGAATAATGTGGCGTATAACTGAATGGCCTTCTGTGGCTGCTGTACTTCGCCGATGAGAGCACGGAGGATGTCGAGTGCATCGCTGATGACTTCGTTGTCATCATGGTTGAGGATATCGAGAATAGCCATTGGTCCTTCACCTCTTGCAAGGAAGTTCAAAGCCTTCTGATAAGGAAGAAGGAGTTTGATTAACTTGAGAGTTGCACTTAAGAGCTCAAGCTTCGCCTCTCTGATTGCGTTTCCGAGAACAGAGTTGATAATGGAAAGAACGGCAGTATCTGTTTCGAATGCGTGACGTCTAACAACGAGGCAAAGGAGTTGTGTGGAAGCAATTCTGATAGAAAGCTCTGTTGTGCCAAGGAATGATGCAAGCTTTGCAAAGTGTTCTGAGTTCAACTTCGCGTTGTTATCAAGTGCGAGGACGTTCATCAATGTCTCGATGGCCTTTGGCATTGAAGCAGAACCGAACTTGAGAATCAATTCAAGAAGTGCGTTTGTACCATTAAGCTTGACAAAGCTCTGGCACATAACTGAGTCAGATGAGATTGGGAACAAGCATGCAACTAAGTCGAAAGATGTCTGTGCAACTGTGCAGTTGTTCATTTCATCAACCATTGTCTTGACGATCTCTGAGTTCCTGAGAATCTGAGCCCACTGTGGCTTGTCTGCAATCAACTTCAGCTTTGCAAGTGCTGTCGAAATAGTCTGTGCGCCCCCCATCTCGAGGATGATTTGATCGACGCTCTTCTCGGAAACTTTGTTGATATCGAACTCGCCGAGGTTGGACTCGTGAGATGAGAACTGAGAGATGTATGCGTTGACCTGATCCTGGTTCGTACCTGGGAAGCTGATGAGTCCGCACTTGAACATTTTGGCGATTGTCTCGAAGTCTGGTCTGAGCTCTGGGTCTTTGTCCCAGCACCTCTTGATGAGCTTGACGATCTTCTGTGGGCAGTTCTGCGGGAAGAGAGGACGAGCATCCTTCTGGACGACGTTGATAGAGACCTGAATTTCAGGAAGGCCGTGGAATGGAATGTCCTGTGTGAGGAGTTCCCAAAGAACGATAGCATAGCTGTAGACATCAGCCTTGAAGCCGTATGGCTTCGAATCGAGGACTTCTGGAGCCATCCATCGATAAGTACCAATGCCTCCTGTGAGGACATCGGCACCGTCGATGTTCCTTGACATACCGAAGTCGCAAATCTTCGGGAAGTCATCAGAGTCGAGAAGAATGTTCAATGACTTAAGATCACGATGCATGATGTTCTTAGAGTGCATATATGCCATACCTTCAGCGATACCGAGAGCGCAGATTGTCTTGCGAGTACCATCGAATGGAACTGTTGTCTTTCTGAGTCTCTCGAACAAGTTTCCATTTGACATGAACTCAGTAACTAAACAATACGGATGTTGGATTGATGCACCGACGAACGGAAGAATTGCGTAGTGCTTGAGAGATGAGAAGATCTGAATTTCGCGTTTATACATTTGAAAATCGTGATATTTGAACTGCTGTGTTTTCAATTTCTTGTATCCGACGAGTAAACCTGTTGATTTTTGATACCCAAGGTAAACATCGGCGAACGTGCCTGAGCCTAGACGCTTTTGGAGCTCAAAATCATCTGGATTTATGTTCCATTCTTTGAACTCCATAAGTGCTTCAGTAACTTCCTCATTTGTCATGTTACGAAGGAGCTGATCCTTCTGCTCTTTCGAAGCCTGTTCGATTTCGTTGTATTTCTCGACTTGATTAAGACATTCTAATTTTCTCTGACCCAAAAGTTCCTTTTCTTGGTCCGAAAGGCGGCCAGCTTGGCTCTCCAGGGCGAAATCGATCATTTCGACGATGCCTGTGCAGTCAGAAGAGTCATCAATTCTGATTTGAACTTGATTAATCGGTAATGGATCTGTTTTTGTAAAATTGAGATCGATGCAGCACTTGTTGAATGATGTGCGGAACTCGTTGAGGTAATTACAGAACTCAATCGGGCTCTGTTTTAATAATGTTTGAATAAAGTTTTGTTCTGAGAAAGAGAGGAATACTTGGCGCATATCTGTGATCAGCTTCGACAGTTGTTGAAGATTTGTGTTTTCACCTGGCGTTACTTGTCTGTTTGGGACATTTATTTGCGATTTATGGAATTGGAGAAGTTCTCCACATAAACATGCCGATTTTGCACGATGAATGACGAGGTTTTTGTATTGCGTCAATATACTGTACACTTCGCTTCTAATATTCTGAAGCCACGCTGTTAAATTAGTTATAGAATCATTCACAAGTGGCATTATGAAATTTGAATCGGATCTGGCATGTAAAGTAAATAAGAATAAAATACAGAAATTTAAGATAATTTTATCCCAAGGATTTGCTTTTGTTAGGGACTTCGAAATCAGCTGATTTATCAGTATCAGTAAATCTGTCATGTAAATAAGGTTGTCAAAAGTGATTTTATAGTTGTAATCAGTCATGTAAATTTCTTAAACTATTGTTGATTTTTAATTACGTGACGAAAATATTCTATTTCTTGATAATATAATCTTATGAGAGTTGTTTAGTGAATTGCAAATTAAGGTTCTCAAAATTGACACTCATTGTACTTTCAATTTTGGCTAAAAATCGATATTTGAGAGAAAGCATATGATAAAATTATGAAATAACCAAAAAATAATTCAAAATTTTTCACAAAATTTCATGGATTTAATAGACAAGTTTACTGCTCCACTCGCTTTTAATACAGAAGAAGTTGACGAAAATTCTTTTCCTGTCAATACCGTGTTCCCCGATGGTACCAGAAAATCATATGATTTCAACAAAGATACAACTATTGGAGATTTGGTATCGTTGATTCAGGACGATGCGTCCATCACAATACCCAAAGACAAGTCAGTATGTGTGATATACCACGGAAGAATCCTTAAGTCCGCTGAGAAATTCTCAGATGTTGACAAAACTCCGGATTACACAGTGACAGTGATGTTCAGACTTAACAAATCCGAAGAAGCTCTCAACAATGATAACTCTGAGGCAGAGTTGAGAGGCTTCGATAGACTCAAGAGAATGAATTATACACCTGAGCAAATTAATGAGATTAGAACAGCTTTCCACACTATGAGAGGTGGCCAAAATGAAACCGAAGATCAGAAGTATGAAGCAGAAGAAGAATGGCTTCCAGTGATATTTAACATTGAAAATCCACTCGAAGCATTCCAAGCGATTGACGCAGAAAGACCAATACAAACACAGAATACACCCAGAATTCAGCAAATACCACTTGCTGTTCAAAGTACTGGATCTCATATTTTCTTATTCGCTTTCATCATTGGTCTCATATTCGGTCCTGCTGCATTGGTTGTCCTTCTTATATCTTTCCAGGATGTCTATGGCGTTTCTGGTATATTACTTGGTGCCGCAATCAGAATCGTCATGTATTTCATTAAGTAAGGACTCCGCTTATACACTGTTTGAATGCCTATCATAATATATTGTTTGAATTCACCATATTTATGAAATTTTATTATTCCAAAATTATATTTTCATGATTATTATATTAAACTTGTCTATTCTTAAAGTAGACTTTGATTTTTAGCTAATCCATGCTGTTCTCCTACACATTTCACAATCTAATAGAAGTGTATTGACTCCATTTTTTGGATTTAGCGACCAAAATTGGAGAATTTAAAATGTTATACATATGTGCGATATATACAGATGCATTTAGTTACCCGACCAAACGGTTAGAGGCACTTTTTGTGTCAATTTTATGACACTTATCGTCTGTATATGACTGAAATTATGTTAGCAATGATATATTAAATTTTTAAAATTTAAATAATTTGTAAAGTTTGGATTTATTTTGAATTTTGCCTTCCATTTTTGGTTATATTCTTGGTCAATCAAGCTTAAGCTATTCAAGTGCACTCACGGCCGGACAGAACTGTCTTCTAATAATACATTTTTAACTCATAATAATAAATCAGAAAATATCTACATTTTTAAATATCATTTTATATACTACTGACACATCACAAAATGGAATACAATGATACGTATATACCATCTGCTGTCTTTTTGTTGATTTAATTTGTAATTTGTTGCTAAATTGTAAATTGTGGATCAACATAAGCGACAATAGTAATATCCAACCAGATAGCGTGTATTCCTATCGTCACTAAAGCATATTGATCATACTGGCAATGTTGTCTGTGGACACTCAAAGTCAATACACCTCTAATCTAATTCAAAACTAACGCTGGGTCATAAGACGATGTCTATATATGCATATATAGTTTATGAATGATTCTGTCAAACAAAATAGCAAAAATAATTCTCTAATTGAAATCTTCTGTGATATATCCAATTGGAAGATTCCTGCATAAGTAACCTGATGACATTGACTCTCCATAAGCACCTGCGCATCTTATAACAACGAAATCTCCTCTCTTTGCTCCAGTTAACTTCTCATCTTTCTTTATCACATCAGTTGATTCGCAAACAGGTCCAACAATGTCAAAAACTTGTTCTTGGTCATTCCTACTGATGTTTTCAATGATGTACTGTGCTCCGTATAAAGCAGGACAAATCAATTCTGTCATTCTTCCATCAACTATTGCGAAGTCTCTATTTACGCCGTGTTTCGTATATAACAAACGAGTAATAAGATTTCCACATTGATTAACGATAGATCTTCCTAATTCAAAGTGAACTGTATCGACTAGAGTTGATATTGTTGCGAAAATTTTGAAATAATTTTCAAAAACTGGGAATTTGCTTTTATCTGAATAATCTACTCCCAGCCCACCACAAACGTTAATGTTGTGAATAGTAACACCTTTATTTTTGTATTCTTCTAATAGATCCTCGGTGTATTTCGCAAGACGCTGAAAATCTGTTAAATCAAGGATTTATAATCCAATATGGAAATGGAAACCGATAAAATCTTGATTTTGAGACGATTGTATCATTGACATCGCTGTATCTAAGTCCCTTAAAGGAATTCCAAATTTATTTTCAGATGATGCTGTCTGTATGTGTGAATGTGTATGTGCTACAATATTTGGATTGATGCGTATCGCAAGCCGCGCAACTTTAGATTTGCTTGTAGCAATTTGTCCAATAATATCGATTTCTTGAAGAGACTCAACATTAAAGCAGAATATGTCTTTTTCGAGTGCATATTCGATTTCAGCATCAGTTTTTTCCAACTTCTGCAAAAACAAAAGTTGATGGATCGAAACCAGCGTTAATTCCTGCTTCAATCTCGTGTCCACTGACGCAATCAAGTCCTAAACCGTATTCTCTGATGATTTTTAATAATTTCTCGTTGAAATTCGTTTTAATCGCATAATGAACTTTAAAATTTTTGTATTTTTCGAGTTCGGACTTTAACAGTGATAACGCCTGACGTAATATATTTGTATCGTAATAATAGAAAGGTGTTTTTACGTTCTGAAATTTGTCCTTTGGAAGATTCAAGTTTTGCAATCTCTAAAAATAACAAATAATCACCTCATTTTAGATCGCAATCATATAGAGATCCAAAAATATATTATTTTTATTTATATTAAATCTTGATTTAAACAAAGACAATAAAGAAAAAATTAAATTTTGCTGAAAATTTTGCATATTTCTGAACTAATAAGATAAATTTAAATCTTTTGTAATGAATTTAAATGAAGTGACAAGTTTGTATCACACGATAATTCATTCATATACAGAAGATCTTCTTCCCGAATTTGTCAAATCCTTCGAGTACATCAGGGAATACATATCGAATTCTCCAGATCCATATATTAAAAAAATACAGAAATTAATTGATGCTGGTTTTATTACAGCGTACATGACAGTTCTCCAAAAGCCGACTGATACACACTCACAATTCGAAATTCTCAAATTTTATGATTTCTTATTCCAAACATGTGGCTCAGAAGAGGAGATAGATCTCCTTTTTAGAGATGGAATCACCAACAGCATACTGGCATATCCATTTGAATTACCATCGATCGATATATTGCAAAGTTATATGACAATTCTCAAAGGTTTATCGATAAACCTCAAAAAAATACCGCTAAAGTATATATACTACGATGTCCTAGAAAGGTGCCCTCTCTTTGATCACGCGATTCCATACATTAATCATTCAGATTCAACAACTGTTGCTGCAGCAAGATTTATTGTCCTTAATCTATTCATTTCGAAAATACCACAAATAGTTGAATCAATATCTTCTAAACCTACAATGAATCACATTGATCATTCCTTATCAAAATTGGATTCGGATGGATTCTCTTTTATTGTTGATTTTCTCAGCGTCATTCCACAAGAACTCCGTGAGCACACACTAAGATCTCTTCAGAAAGTTCTCCTTAAGTCTGAAATTTCATATATCGCTCGAGCATTAACTTTTCTTGCAGATTCACTTGCTAAGTCAATATTAATGGAACTAATTCCTGTTATATTGCCAAGACAAAATATAAGAGATCCAATAACTCTTTCAGTAATTTTGTTTTGTCTTGAAAAGAAATTAATTACATATGATTCAGCTATTAAACTAGGATTGATTATGTCTGGAAAGTTCCCTTCGATACAGAGATTTGCTTTAAAGAGTCAAAAGACACCAACAAAGGCAAAATTTCTTCAAGAATTGGCTTATGTGCTTTCACAAAGAGATTCAACGACTGCAGTGGCGATAGCACTTCGAATATTCGAACGTATATCACAAGGAGCACCAACAATCATTGCAATTGTTAAAAATGATATAATTTATCAATTAAAATCACAAATATCTATAGATATCTTTGAGTTACTTGCAAAAAGAATCCCATCAAGGCAGAGAACAGATATTGATTACATTTTAGCACCAAGACGAGAACAAAAAAAGAGTGAAGCTTATAATTTAATTGTGCAATTAGCGGAAATCGAGGCCTCTTTAGCCAGATTCCAAAAGAAATCCTTCATATGGTTCAATCTTGCAACGAAAGAATCTGATTTCACACAAGATTATGATTTAGCGAATGGAACAACAATAACATTAACCGCAAATGATTTGAAGATCGATGAATCAAAGACGCTGAAGTTATGGGACATATATGTTGAACCACCAGCCTCAAAATCAGGCAAAATTGTAACAATATGGTATAACTCTCAAATAGCGAAAAGAAAGAGTCTTGCACTAAATGAGAAAGTCAAATATGTGCTACAATTCAATTCCAGCTCTCATTGTTCTTCATTCGCTTCAGAATTACAGAGATGTCAAATTGAATTGGCTACAGAAACGCTTATCAAGCTTGATTAATGATATATTTTGTTTATATAGATTGTATTTGTTTGTATTTTAAAGAAATATATGATGTTTATTGTTATAAATTTTGGCAGTTTTTAATATAAATCAGATGGGTTTGTAACTTGTGTATTAGACATTTCATGTCTATTGCAGATCGTACCTGAGAAATAAGGCTAAATAATTTAATTAAAATTTATATATATAAACAAATAAAAAATCTATGAATATAAGATGTTATACATGATTAATAAGACGTGCAATCTCGCTGTAATAGTCTATGTTCGGGAATTTGATTTTCATATTATAATAATCGACGAGTGTCAATCCTTCAGTTCGATCACTGCGGCCAATCTCTGCATAATGGCATCCAATGAGTTTGGCAAGTTTATGAACGTAATCGAAGTTTCCTGCCTTCGATATCTTTCTTTCGATCAATGTTCCTTGATTTTGAAGGAATATGCCGTAGACACTCGTGGTCAAATGGGAGCAGATGTAGTACTTCGCGCTGTGAAGTAAATCTGCAATTTGATGAACAGGCATTTTATCATCGATAACTGCAACGGTGCATCCAGATATATCCTCTATCTTCTTGACATCGTTTGCTAAATACTTGTCGACGACAATAAGCTTCGGATTAAATTGTGTTTTTGATAATCTATCTCTAAAGCCTTGAATAACATCTGGTGTGTAACTCAGTGTCAGGTTGTATATGTATTCGAAGTATTCATCTCCCTTGAAGTTCTGTATTTTTGGAAAAACACCAAATTTGAAACAATAATTCTGATAGAACATCGGATAACCAGGAACAAGTCTTTGATATGTCTCTTGGTCTTCACTGGGCACCTGGAATCTTCTGATTTTCACACCAGTATCTACCATAACATTGCCTTTCCAGAGTGGGAGAAGACTAGAAATCGTGGAAAGCCATGGAACAGAGTTTGGTGGAGTAACGAATACTGTGGTCCAATTTTCAACCAGCCAATCACTTGTATATAGCGATGATTTAGGAATAAGGTTAAAGGATTTTGTGTCCGATAACAGTATTTGACGTGATATCATTTCGTTGTTGGTTGTAAATATGACGTTATCGTTCTTATCGACACAAAAATCTGATGCAACAAACATTGTCCCGTCATCCACCCTTATATTTGTTTCCATGTTGTTCGAGATGTCGACGTCTTTGACTTCTATGGTTCGTTGGTCGATTTGATCAAATTCGCATATTGTTGTTACCTTGAGTTCTTCTGGGAAGTGCGTATATAGGCAGAATGATGTCTCTGGGTAGCGCACTTGAATTTCTACAAACGAAGAATCGTTAAATCGCTCGAAAAATTTCGAATTTTCAATTTCGACAGTGATTAATCGATGATGAGCGTATGAAGGAAAGGTAGAAGTTCCACTTAACGTCAAATGGAAGCAGAGTTTATTATGCATTTGTTCTATATCTACGTGTGTGTTCCTACAAACGTTCGCAATTGTCCCCTCTGTCTCGTTCTGAAGCTTATAGCCTTTGTACTGCGACCAAGCGATAGCGCCGAGCGTTATTGCGATCAACAAATAAAAATCTAAGCTGTTTGAAGGCCGACTATGAATGGATTTCCGAGTTCGCATTTTTAATTTTTTTGAATAAAAAGACAAATCTATTCGACATACAGTGTGAAAATTGTTTTAAATAAAATTTTCGAAAAATTTATTTTTAATTGAAATAATTCAATTTGATAAAATTACAATATTATAAATCTTAAATGCATCAAAATTAAACGAAAAATAAAAAGACAAGTACTGCGTGTAAATCATTCAAAAAATCTAGCCTTTATATACATGCACAGTGATATGGCGATCATAATGAATCGGAAACGAAAAAATACAAAATCGAATTTAATAGCCGGTCTTTTGCGATCGCAGGGGGTACTCCATTGGGCGCATTGAACACATTCATCGTTCAAATGAACCACATTTATCAAGGAAATCGAATTGACATTTCCTTACATAACGATTTGAAGCGTGGAAAGACGCACCCGGGTCAGATACTACGGTTTCACGCTAAGTTCAGCCTCTCATGAAACGTTATCAACGGTAGATGCAATAACCTTATTTTTATAATCAATTTGACAGTTTGAGTAGAATCAAGAGTATGATGTGGAATACGACGATGGATATACACTGCCCCGATGTCACATCTATTGGGCGGATTTTCGAAAAATTAGGGGAATGTTGAACATGATGACAGATTTCTGTATGGCAAACATCATTATTTGAGCGCAATAGTAATTGAAACATATAGAACACAATCAACTGACACGAACACTTATGAATTACAGCTCAAAATCCCAAGCGAACCCAATAAAATAATTCGATATATGATAAAAACAGAATAAGAAGCCATAATCGCATTTATAATATACAACACCCAAATGCTGTGAATTCAACAAATATAAAATTTGACAGTTTTGATATTCCTCTCTTCATATCGATGATATCAACAAATTATATGATTTCATATTAATTTTTGATAGCGTTCATTCTGCATATAAGGAATATAAGATAGTTCTTGAAAATCGCACATTAACGTTGATTTTTAATTTTTTGGGATGATATTTTTCATTATTTTTTGATTTAATTAGTACTCATAAACTATAGACAAAGAATAAAAAGATTTGTAATATATATGGCCCTCATATTCAAGATATTGATTTGCGTAAATATATCCCTATCGATTTTGGAATTAGGTGTTGTCCAAGGAATAGCACTCAATGAGAAATCCAATGTCCCACAACAAGAAGGGTACTTTATCATGATCGAAATTTCCGCCAAGCAACAGGAAACATTTTGATTAATAGAACGGAAAATCTAACCACCGGGTTTCTGATTGCCGCTGTGGACTCAAAACCAGTCTTCCACGATGGCTGTTCGAATTCCCAAAACCAATTTTCGAAAAATTCAAAATTCTATTTTAATGTGAAAAACACCAACTAGATGATATGGGAGGTCCAAATATCCAATAAAATCGCATGAATTACCAATTTCATAATTTTTAAAAGTTTACGATTTTATTTTCTTTTTTATTAAAAAATCCGCAGTAACTCACCAAGGGCAGCACAATACCTCAATGTCAAACCAAAAAAGTATAGTGAAAATCCCGCCAAATTTTCTTAGAGTTTGGCGCCAAAAAAATTCAGTTCATCACAGAATGAGTGAGCCACAGTTCGAACGCGTTGAAGACCATCAATTCAAGGAGGGAGAAGAAATCTACATGATTGATCCTAACGGCTTTGATATCTATAAAGCACAGATTGTAAAGATCGAAGGAACGCAATATAAGATTCATTATCCGGAGTACCCAGAGGATGACGAAACAGTAGAAAACACAGAACGTATCTTAGCACTCTCAAGAGTCAACACTAGAATATTCAACACTCAGGAGGCAGCCCGTGCCACAAAGATTGGACAGAACTCTGAGGAGGAGGAATATTATGATGAACCAGAATATGACGATGTTGAAGATCAAGAACCAGACTTCAGACCAAATGGCCAAATGCCTATAGAAAGAACTAACAAGAAGAGGCGTGGCCGGAAGATGAGAAAAGGTAGAGTAGGCGCACGCCCAGAGAACGCTCGTTCGAATCCTCCAAGAGTATCTCGTAAGAGCTATCAGGAAGATGAATACGATGACGATGAAAACGATGAGGACTGGAAGTAAATTATTTCTATTATTTTTTTATGGTTGATTGCACGTAAATTCTCATTATTTAGTACTCTCTATTTTTCAAATCAATGACTTCCAAATCTTGTTTTATAAGTTATTGAAAACAAAATTTCTAACATGAAAAGTACAATGCAACATGCCTTTACATAGACCACCTCAACCAATATTTATACATATGTTCACAGGCTTCTAATAATGTAGTCATCAGATAAGAAAATTTTGTATTCATTTAGAAAAGCGACAAATACTATAGGTTGATACGATAACGGATACATAATAAACAACGGTGATATTAATGAAGGATACAAAAAAATAAAATAAATAATCAAAAGAATCATAATAATTGTTTAATGGCAGAGGCCACCACAGAGTGTCTTGATAGCTGTCCAGCCACCTGGGAAGGCGCAGATGCAGTAGAAAATCTGAGCAGCCCACTGAAGGATGATAACGAGGACGCAGAGAGCCTTAGACTTTGTAATGTTGCCGACAACAAGGAGGAGGATAATGCAGGAGACAATGCAGATGGCAGCAATAAGACATGGAACGTTTGACTTAAGTAACTTCATTTGCTTCTTCCAGCCAGCGAAAAAGAATGTGGAAACGATGGCGCCTATTGAGCCAATAGCGTAGACAATGGAGAACGTGACCATATTGCCCTGCCAGAATGGGATTAATGAAATAAAGCAGAAGAAAGCGGAAATAGCACCGCAGGCGATACCACCGATCATTCTGACTTTGAAGCTGCACTTGCATAACTCGCATTCATCATCACCGCCTTTGACTTCGTCGATCAAAGCTGACATTTTAAAGTATAAAACCGCCTAAATAAACATTACGATAGAGAAATAGCCATGAGACCAGATATCTTTGGATCCGTATTGACAACATGACATAAAGCATATCCATCGTGTTGTTTTTATCGCGTACGCATTTTCTTGTGATATGCTAAAATTGATATTCGAGATAACAGCAAATAAACCATATAAAACTAATGTTCTTATAAAAGATAATTTGTTTTTCATGTTAATGATCAATCAAAGAGTTCAATAAATTTTTAATTTCGATATCAACATAATTGAACATTCTAAATGTTTTCAAACGATAAAACTCTAATTGGTAAAGAGATATATCACATGACAAAACTTCAAACGCATTCAGACGAGATTGGAGAATATAATATTTTCAGATTGTAAACTATCATTAAGCATTGACATCAACACATGATACTGTGTTTTTACTTAGTGAGCCAAATGGTTATTTATTTATACAATAATATACGTTTAATATCCCGGTGGCATTGCCATAGGGAAAACCGGCCCAGTCATTATAGGGCCAGCGAAATGACCAAAAATATTATATTCTATAGGAATTCCAGCGATCTCAGGAGGAAGGAATAAGACAGGAGCGCTAGGTTGTGGTTTTGGTTGGTGGAAAGCAGCATCTGGCCTAACATAAGGTTGCTGCTGTGGCGCGGATATTGGTTGTGGGAATTGTTGGAATCCTGGTGGTGGATCATTAACAACTGATGCAAATCCGCCCTGATATATGTTTTGAATCATCTGTGGCTGCGACGATGGCATTAGTTGCATCTGTGGTTGTGGAGGTGAAGCAGGTTGCTTCTGTGGCTGTGGTCTTGGATTTGGCTGAATTTTCGGCTCAGACTTCACAACAACAGGTGTAGGTGCCGGCGGCTGTTCTTCCTGCTTGTTGAAATTCCTAGAATTTGCTGGCTTAGGATTGAAACTTGGTGCATTAATTGGTTCTTTTTGAACTTTAACTTTTTGTTGAGGAGATTGACGACCTTTATTTTCATGAGTTTGTTCTGATGAACTTAACGTTGGGAAGTCTGCATTAAGAGAACCCCAAGTGTTGAAAGGTATTTCAGTATTTTCTTGCTTTGGTGTTGGCTGCTGATGTTGGTTGAACTGTCTTTGCTGTCTTCTATCGCGCGGTCTTTGATTGAGGTTTCTCTGCTCTCTATTTTGATGTTGATTGAATTGTCTATTTTCTTGTGCTTGTTTTGGCTGTTCATGTTCCTGTTGTACAGGCTGAGATTTCTGTTTAGACTTGAATTGATTGAAATCTCCTCTTAATATGCGATCAATAACTTCTTCCTCTGTGCGTAACTCCATCAGCAAGTCCTGAATCGTAAGTTTGTCAACGTCAGGGAATATTGCTGCAATATTATCGACTTTCATTTGCAGAGTCATTATATTTTTTTATAGATTTTGTCACTTTTTTATAGATCCTGTTTTTTTAACAATCCAGAGTTGATTTCCAGAGTTTTGAATAATATAACTATTTAAGCAAGTCCAAATAGAGTTGATTACAAACACTTTTTATTAATATACTTAATTCTCGACAAATTTCAAGAAATGAGATTTGTAGTTGGTGAATTGAGAATTTGTTATAAGAGGATCAGAAACAAAGCTTGTGTGGTTTCGCCCGTATAAAGAAATGGCAAGTCCGATTGCTTGCTCTACATCGATATTTCTAATGAAGTCATCCATGAAATTCATCACTTCTTCGATTTGCCCGTCTGTCTTAACAATCAATTGCGGAAATGCCATTATCATTATTGCGGCACAGAAATATCGGATGAAAACATATGGTTTTTCGTGTGCAAGGATGGAATCCCACAGCCTGAGGACGCTAAAAAGTGAGAACTCTCTCTTGAACAATAATATGATCTGGCGATAAAGGAATATCAAGTTTTGGAGACTATTAACTTGGAGCCACTCTGAGAGCTGTGGATGGACTTCAGCAATGATTCCAAACACACGCTCGAATGCAAATTCTTGCTGCTTAAGTAAATCCGTGAACATTCGATCCTGTTGAGTCACAGCCATAAAGCGACAAAGAAGTTGGAAAATAATATTCTCGGCACTATCCTTATCGATTTTGCGTCCATCGACAAGTGTGCATTGATCTCGTTGCCATTCTTTGAGATATAAAACAATAAATAATGCAACGATATCTGCCATTCCCTGAACGAATCCTGTGTCCTTGCAGTATATGGCGTAAGCAATTAAGACGTTATTTAGGACAGAAAGATTTGGATTTTCATTTCCAGCAAATTGCTCAAGATTTCTGTCAGTACGTAACACATCCTTCATTACATCGTTTGGCAGCTTTGAAATCGAATCAATATTCTTTTTCTGGATATCCAAAATATTCTTCCATGAATTTTGTATTGATTTATATACATATTTGTTGCTCTCGATTGAAGCAATGTTCTCATCATATGATTTTGTTGGGCTGTACAAACCAAGCAAATATAACCAAATGAACCATCTAGATTCATCAGAAAGACCTTGCTTGATGATGGATGACTTAAGTTGCTCAATGTTGTTGAGTGCACGTTTAGCATCACTAAAGCTCAGTGACATATTGCGACTTAAAATTGCTGGATGAAGATTTTGCATGATTTTAAGATGTTCTGAAATATATACAATCTCTGAATGCTTTATGAAGTTATTCTTCGGTAGTTTACGCTCATAAAATCTTAAATTTATATAATAATGATTTGTCTCAGGTTTTTCGATGATTGCTTTCGATTTAAAGAACTGAAATAGGTGCTTGAGTGCTGCATAAGCAATACAGGACTGAAATGTAATGAGTGGAAGTTGAGATGAATCTTCAAACAAAAATCGAAGAGAAACTGCCTTCAAACTGACAAATTCTTTAATAATTTCGACAACTTCACACAGCCTCCATGCAACATGGAAGGATTCAGGTGAATAATTTTCCTCTGAGATCAGAATTTGTTCTTTTGGCATCCATTCGCAGAAAATTTCATTGAAAGTCCTCGAAACAATGAAAATACCTTCTGTCTGCTTATTAGGAATCACCTGGAAGTAAGCATTAGGCACAGAATAAATGACACATCGAGTCATTTTATAATACGCAGGGTGTGAAAAGTAATATCCCCTATTATTATATTTTAGGGGGTAATGTAAATGACCCTAAACCAAAAATTTTGAGGGAGTAACACCGCAATAGTCCCCCTGTTTTGTGGATAAAGTTGGATGGTTTGGTTATTCACAGGTATATCAACAAACTCATCGATGTATTCACAGTTTTGAATATTTTTATCGATTACATCAATCGATGACCACAGTTCATCAACTTGGAAAGATTCCAAAGAACTGTGCTGTTGGCAAAAACGAGTTACTAGAATGGGTCAATGGGATATGTGGTGTTAATTACAGGAATATCGAAGACTGTTCAAATGGTGCTGCATTTTGTCAAATATTGGACGCAATACATCCACACAGTGTGCCTCTAAATCATGTGATTTACGATACTCTATATGAAAATGACGTTGTTAACAACTATAAAATTTTGCAAGAATCGTTTTATGCGAATAACATACAAAAGAATCTCGACATCAATGAAATAGTCCGAAAGAAAGCTACTTCTGCACTAGAAATGATGCAGTGGCTTTATAATTATTCTGAATTGTATGGAAATATAGATGGATACGATCCATTCGAAAGAAGAAGGGAGGAAGGATGCGCAGAGCCCAAAGTGTCACAGCAGAGTGGTGTTCCACTTCCATCTCCTAAACATCGTGATAGTGTGAGTTATTCACCGCGAAAAATGCGTAAAAGTTTGAACGACGTTCGTTCTCCGGACACCAAAGCCTCTTCCGGCTCCGACTCAGATCAGAAAGTTACAAAATTAGAAAAGAGGATTAATCGATTGGAAAAGGAACTCATGGCAACAACAAAAGAACGTGAATTCTATTGGGCAAAGCTCAGAGATATAGAAATATATTGCAATGACCATCTTAATGAATCAACGAAAGAAATCTTAGACTTGCTTTATCATTTAGACTCTGAGGGAGAATTCATACAACCAGATGCCAAATAAAGAATTATTTTGTTACTATGCATTCCAATTAATATCTTTAATATTTACATTTTTCAAAATTTAGAATAATTAAATTCTAGCTAAGGAATATCCTCACAAGGGACACAAGTTGCAGCGTGAATTTTCAATGAGGTTGCATAATTCTTATGATGGAATTAAGTAAAATAATATTAAAAGAGCTGAAGCGCAAATGTTTTGTACATGATCTAGCAGAGCAGTGTTCTCTTATTTTATGGTTAATATGTCTCCTGTTATTATATCCTTATCATTTCATAACACTATCATTGGAATGTGCTTATCACACATAAATGATTTTATTGTATTCAATACAAAATATAAGATACCTGGCTACAAAATTACTAAACGCAAACAAAATGTTTATAGTCCATCAGATTCGATGCCCCAAGATAAAGATGGTAATATATATACACAACGGAGAAGCATAATCCTGGTATTACGAGCTTATGCTTTAAAGAACGAAAAACCATCACCACAAAATTCATATTCGAATAATTTCCCTCAGGAATTGACAACATCACGAAAAGTTGACGAACCAGTAGGAACTAAACTTCATAAATATGGAGAGAGTGGTGGATATCCTGATAATAAGAAAGCTGCCGATTGGTTTGAAAATCTTATATTCATCGACTTCTCGTTAATGCTGTAGCAATGTGGGCTTCACCTCGTTATGCTTGGTATATAATGATACTTTTAGATGATTTATTCGCTAAGGAAAGAGAAGAAATGCAAAGAGTTATTGAA
>JALKBU010000572.1:0-32571 GCA_023091735.1 Trichomonas tenax
TTATATATCCACAGCATTTTAGATGGGAAAATTTTTCATTTGCCACCAAAATTAGACCTTAAATATTCATACTGGTGGAGAAAAATCGAGATGTTTGAGTAGGCGTAGAAAATTCAGTGACGCCATCTTATAATAGTATTGAGGGGGCCTATCGTAAAAATATTTTTATCGCTTTTCTTTCTCTCAAAAAAAAAATTTTTAAAATGTTTAATTCATATCAATGGTTGCTGTAGTATAGAGGTATCTTAGATGCTTTTAATCTGGGCTTTTTTCGGGGTTGAATTGTATTCAAGGGATCTTAGGCTTGAATCTCATAAAGAAGGGCTCATCAATGACTGGAATAGTGTGCAGGTGTTTCCTGACCCTGACTGCAAGCTTAATTCATTGAATAAAGTTCTTTTAAGCTATAGGAACTTTTGCCGCATCTTAAAACCGAAATTACCGTCCCTTGTGAAAATTTGTGAAAGTGTGTTTAAAGCACAATACGTTTAGATATGAATAAAATGGCGATTTTTAAAATATTTAAAATTTTGTTTTTTTAAGGGAAAAAAAAACGTAACAAAAATTATTTTTACATGATATTCCACTCAAAACTATTCAAAATATATTGGTCACTTTTGCACTCCGCTGCAAAACTTATTGAATTTATAAGGTAAGAGAAATGTAATTGAATAGTGAAAGAGTGTGCCCAATATGACAATTTGTAGCTCCTGCAGGTCGAAATATATTTCAATACGCATTATTTCGACAAATGTGATATGAAACACCTGATTTCTGGCTCACTATATCCTGCTATATGACTAGCTACATGTAGTGAGCCATAAATCTGATGTTTATTATAATATTTAAAGGTTTCATAAGATAAAAAAGGGATGAAAAGAAATTAAGGGTCTTTCAAAATAAAATAGGGATCAGTTGTTACAATGATCGAATATGGAATTCATTGGGACTTCTCTAAATATTCGCGTTCATCCGGTGGTAGAAATTCGGTGTTCAGGGAACCGACGACGCATGAGATAGAGATATTCAAGCATTGTCCTGTATTATCTTTATTAAATAACATCGATCAAAACAAATATTACAAAAATATGCGTGCAATTGTCGAAAGGATCTCTAACACACGATTTCCGAACCCACAGACTGATTTTCACGGCTTTATGGAGACATTAAAAGCAAATAAATCTTCGTTAATACCAAAAGACGTTATTACAGCGATGTATCACATCGACCTTCTACCGAACAAGTTTGATATTTACCAATTTCTTTATAATTTTCAGGATAGCCTCAACAACACACTTTTATTTTTTGAAGTCACAAAGAACGTAATAAGAAACAAAAAACTAATACGCAACATCGAACTTTATGAACAGCTGATTGTACAATTTACGCCCTTTTTGTTACCTTACAAGATTGAGCCAGGATTCGAAATATTCGAGCGCCAATGCATCATTATGGCTCTATTTGAAGAATTTGTTAACAGTTATCCCGACAATCTGGATCAATTTCCATTCTTTGCTGAACGTGTTATCAATTGTTTCCTCTTTTTAATTAAAAATTCTCGTGAAAGCATCCAAATGTGTGCCTGGAGGAGTATTGCGTATATACTCAAAAATGTCGTTTTCCGCGTACCAGAAGCAACCGCTGTTGCCATTGTTGAAAATGTTGTATCACAAATTATCCATATTCCTCAAATTCATCAAATGTTATTCCACCTGTTGATCACAATGGAGGACGTCATCTTTCTGCCGATTAATTACTTCTCATCACAGATTCTGCATCGAGTTGAATTCGATCAAAGAGATCTTCAAAATATAATGACTCTTTGCTGCGAAAACAGACAGATCAAGCGTCCTTTTCCTATAATGAGATACATGCTGCAGCACTCTATCTATCCATCCGAGAAAAATCGAATTTGCTTGTTAATTCTCGACGAAAACAAGAAATATTTTAAGACATGCAACTTTTTAGTTCGCTGGTCAAGAGTTTATATTAAGAGATCTTTTCAATGGCTCGTTATTGCACACAAAGCAAACAGATACAATCGCTTTAGGAGCCAGGTTGCATATAATCTTTACACTGTTTATAAGCTCAACGTTCCTAATATATCTGAGGCCATCGAAATCGCGGCTTCCTCTTTATTATATTATTATCCCAATTTCCCTGATGTCGTTCGTTACTTCAAAGCTGGTCGCGTTGAAGCTCAGTTCCAGACTGAATTCAAGTTCCTTCACTACAACATGGATAAACTAAAGAAGCAATTGTTATATCCAATTGGATGCTTCAAGCCATTGAAGGAGCCCGAACCGCAGTACAACAATAATGGCGGTGGTTCTGATGATGAAGGTTCTGAGATCTATGAAAGTACTGTGAATCACTCAATCAGTAAGAGCAGACAAATTGATAGCGATGATGATGACGAACTTACAGATGAAAATGCACTCAGTGAAGTCTATGTTCAATTTGAATTCCCATCAGTTTCATATTCATCAAATTTCAGCAATAAAGATGATGAACAAAAGAAATCCAAGATCACATATCTTCCAGCAATAATTTTATCATTAACTCTCCTTGTCTACTTTATTTGGTACTTCTACTTTAAGCTTGAGTACCAATATTAATATTTTCACTTTTTTGTATGTAAATATGTTTGTATATGCGTTTTATTTAAACAATCAGATCTTCTTTATTAAAGATCAATACGAAAATATCAACATTACATTGATTATTTAACGATAAGCATGGCATTAATAAGCACCATGCGATTTCAAAAGTTCAATAATTCTTTGATCTTTACAATAGGATAGTGCAGTTCTATTATTATTGTCATTTGCGTTCACATCGATTCCACGCTTAGGTAGTAGATATTCACACATTTCGTAATACCCATGACATACTGCAATAACTGAAGGAGTCTGTCTTTTTTCTAGTTGATAGTTTAAATAAGCGTTTTCCTTTTCAATAAAATACATCACAGCTTCTAGATTGTTTTTATGGCAATAAAAATTTAATGCATGAAAACGACGGGAACCCTTAGTATATGGATCTGCGCCACATTCAATGAGGAATTTTGTCATTTTGAAGTTGTTTATTTTTGCCGAAAATGAGGCCAAATTAAAGAAATTGCCATCGTAAATTTCATATTGATGATAATTCTTTTCTATTGCAAATTTAAATGCTCACAAAGTTAACTATCTTTAGATTCAATATTTGTCGATGGTATGAAATTTTTAAAATTTTAGAATGAATTTGTTCATTATAAATATAAGAATGAACAGTATATGGCATTTTAACATCTAACTTATTGAAAAAGACATCGAAAAACTGATATTACTTTTAAACTTAGATTACGACAAAAATATGTAGGCATAGCATATTAATTAGTATTCGCCTTATCCAAAGTCTGCATTTTTAAATATATAGTAATTGAAAATTAATTTTTAGTAAATAACACTTACATCACTGGCATCAGGTATATGTTTGATTAGAGATGTGAAATGTATTGTTTATAAATCCAACCACCTCGATTTAATTCGATTTTCAAATTTGGTGAAATATTTTCAACCAATGATATGGATGTTTGCAATATTTTCTTGAACGATTGTGCTTTTGTCAATATCAAAAGTGGTGTAAAATTTGGTTCTCAAAAAGTTAATGGTCTTTGTGTACTCGAATGCTGTTATAAATTTTATGCTGCGAAAGATGTCGTTGATGAGATTGAAAATGTTCTGTTATTTTCCAATGAAATTGAACGAAATCTTTATTGTAAGATAGTAATACCTACAGACAATGAATTATTACATTGCTTGGATTCCTCTTAGATACATAAATCATTTCTAGATATTTTAATACTAAATAAATAATAATCTAAATCATGGGAAAAAATGATATATTCATTTCTTTGCTAAATTTGGGAACATTGAGATTTTCATGATCCTTATTAAAATGATCTTATAAAGCGAAATACTTCTTTATATATAAAGCGAAATATCTTATTAAAATGATCAGGTTGTGGTTTTACTAGTGAAATTAGATGAAAATATTTCTTTTTCTTTGGGCATCATTTTGTTTGGATCAATATAGTTTTTTCATCTAATTTGATTACAAAATCATCTTTAGCGATCGAAGGCTCTACAAAGAATCGAAGAAAATAGCGACAAATGCTCTTGGTAGATTCGCTATCCAATACTTTCAAAGGATAAGTAATAAATTTGAAGAAAATTTAAGGCACATACGATATAAAAGAAAAACTATATTTTCGCAAAGTTTTGATGTTTAGAATTTCGATAAAATTTGCTCAGATAGATTTTGAATGGATGACATATAATAGGGGGAAAAAATATGTGTTTGAGAAGTTTTTCAGTATTATGAGGGGTGGATATTGTACAATTTAACTCTATTCTGTTAATTCTAGGCGCAGTTTTGATAATGTTAATTTTCATGATTTTGTTCATTGTCGTCGATGGTTTACTGTGAAAATAAAAATTTTATCGTTAAGTTTTGAATCGAAAATAAACGTATTGATAAACCATTTTTTTTTTAAATTTAGACAAACTCTCAGCTTTAAGAACGAAAGAGACATGGGAGATGTATTTCGATGGAACGCCAGACAAAACTATATCGAAACTAAACCGGCATATCGAGTTTTCAAAACAAATTAAATTTTATATTAAATGAAATCAATTTTATCGTTTAATAGATGATGGAGCTTTAAGATCCTTTATCAAAGATATACTCGAACTTATTTGGCATCGTTAAATAAATTCATAAAATGAAAAGGCTGTGACACTCCCTTTCCCAGATTCAGTTTCCTTGTAACTTTAATTGTAGACATGGGGGGTAATGTAGATCCTCATACTAAAATATCTTAGCTTTACTAAATTAAGTTATAGAGCTCATAATTTAGGAATTTGATTAAATAAAAATTTGTAATTTGAAAAATTACCTGTCAAATTGGTCTAATGGGAAAAGGTTATTTTTGACATATCAGTCAAGTGTTCGATTCTCGATGTAATTGTATTTTTTCTTTCTAATCATAAATACATATGAGTTCGTTAAAAAATCATTCCATTGCAGAATAGCTATATGTAGGATGTTATGTATTAAAATGATAATAGTTAATCATCAAATGCAATTTTTCAATTCAATCAAATAATATTACATTTGATTTAATGTTTTTACATATGATTTGCATATTGCTGCATCAAGTAATATGTGATTTATTATTTAATTTCATTTTTTAGCTTGAATAAAAAATAATTGAGATTTTTGACTATATTTCGCTTTGATTGCTTAGAAAATATAACTGCACATTCTCAAAAAAAATCTAATATATATATGCATAAAATATAGTTTCATAATCAAGATCTTTGTGAAATTGATTTTTTTTCATTGAATTCATCAGTTTCAAATGAAATTAATTAATTTTGGTTTAAAAGCCAAATTTATTTCAACTATCTGTATGCTGCAGTTACTTATTCTGATTTTTAATTATCATTTATCATATTTGATTAAATTTGACAAAGACGTTAACTTTTTGACATATCTTTATTGGAGTTTTTACCACGAACTTCGATATATCTCAGGGAATATTAATAACATTCAGTATAAGTGTCCATCCATGACTGTATAGATTGAAGCAGAATCACTGTTTGATTTTTGGTTGATCTGTAATGAGAGAGCATTTCCGAACTATAAATAATACAATACTATCTGTTCTAGGTGCTTCCCACAATTTCTCATTTTGAAGTCAATGATTTCTGTGGAAAAGCGGTTTTTTCAAACCCAAGAAATATTGAATGAAAATTGCTGAAATTTGTAATCATTTGGGGTCACCCCCTGCTTTATTTTCTCGAATTTAAAATAGAGCCACTATCTTTAACATGTTTTATGATAATTTAGTTCTCAATGTTTTGTACGTATTATAATTCAAGCAAAAAAGATTGGTCAGAAAAATATTTTTCGAGAATTTTGAATATTTATTTTTTTAAAAAAATGTGACAAAAATCAATACCTCATAGAATATTTTGAGTACTTTGAAACGGTTACATTAGTCCCTTGGATTCCTGAACAATTACACTCGAAAAGCATTCAATTTCAAGTAGATATACATATATGAATCAACGATTTAGAAATAAAATATTTAAATAAAATTATAACTTATTCATTGTTGTCATTCCCGATACTTTCATATATCTTCTTTCCAGTCAATCCTTGAAGCCGACTTGCAAGTGTCGGTGTGAAGAGTTTCGAAGGCTGGTGCGCCTTTTGGGAAGACTTCATACCCTTTATGGTGCCTGATGATTGAGCAGCGGAAACATTTTGTGATTCCGTTTGAATCATAAAAGAATCTTGTTTATTCGACCTTCTTTTCGCAGTTGCGATTTGCTTTGTAAGATTCTCTTTGATAGGAACAACTGATGGTTCAACTTTCATGTCGGTGTCTTTAATTTGCGTAATTTGGGTTTTCAATTTTTGATTTTCGGACCTTATTTCATCGATAACATCTTGCAGTTCCTTGATTTTACGTTCTTGTTCCTCGTAATGTAACCTTGCCAACTCTTTTTGTTGATTTTGAAATCTCAGAACATCCATTGTCTTATTTATGAGATATTCAGGGTCCTCAAAGTACTGAAGGACCTCTTCAGGTAGTGTTTCACTCAGTGATATGCAGCTGCATTGAGATTTGCAGATTGGACATGAAATTTTTTCATTAGATTTGCAATTTAATCTGCATTCGGGTCTGTTGCAGAAGAAATGACCGCAACTTGTCAACATCCCGCCGTCGGAATTGAAGTTCTTGAAGCAAACATTGCATCGAACCCATTCGTTCACGAATTCGCTCATTTTTTATTCATCGCATCACGAAAAGTGACAAATCGCATCAATATATTTTTCGATTTCAGCAATAAATTTGTAATCATTGATGTATTTTAAAGATAAATATTTGATCAAATGTATGTGTTATCGCTTGAGAAAAATAATCTCAAAAAATATAACCAATATTTTTAATTTTAGTATAAACAAATGAAATCTATTGAAAATAATTTTTCAAATGTGCCAAAACTATATGTTACTGAATTAAAAATTTGATTGTGAAAAAATCCATATCAACTTTAGATTTTAGTTATATGATGATGAAATATAATATATTTAAAACATTGTCTATTGTTTGAAATCGTGTGTTGTCGCTTAATAAATTTGAATCTGAAGTATTTTTTTTTGAATTTAACATGTGTTGCTTATGTCAATATATTAGAAAATACCTAAATTTGAGATTTTATTGTTTAAATGATATGATTGTTGAATTAGACAATGAGATAATTTTTGATCTCAAAAATAAACTGATAACTGGGCATCATCAAACAAGCCATTGCGATGTTTCAATTGAAATGTTCTATGTTATCTGACTTCAATAAAATATAAAGTTATTTTGCAAAATATAGAATCAAATAATTAATTTAAACACTAGATATCAAAATTTACAGAAAACAAGATAAAGCTAAAAAGATAACATATAGAAACGCATCAAACTCCAAGTCCTTTGTAATCATTTGGATTCCATGTTGGTGGAGGACCGGAATTTCTCATTGAAAAGCCGGTTGGTGGTGTGTCAATCTTGGAAAATCTCAGAGGCTGAACACTAACTTGAATATTCGAATCTAACGAAGATTTAATTGAACTTCTAACATTCGAAACACCGAGCATTGAAACAGGAGATATCCTGGAGTATGTTCCAGATGAGCTCTTCCAGTAGTTTGTTTGACTTAATAAAAATTCGAACTTTGCTTCATCAAATCTGGCGGCAGCAGCGAATGACATAGGTATAGGTTGTGGTATTGTAGATAGCGGAGATATTGTCACTTCTGTTGAAGCTCCAGGTCTCATTGCTGTTTCGATTTGAGTTCTCAAAGCTTGTGTGAATTGCAAATTATTGGGTCCAACAACTCCAAAGGCGCCAACAGAAGCTCCAAAGCCAGATTTCAAGTACGGTTGCTGCAAAGGAGAAATACCCACAGGATTTGGAGAAACAGAAGGTCCTGTGCTTGAATCGTAGGATCTTCTCACTATAGTTTGATTGAGTGGGTCATTTCTGACCATGTTGCGAGGTGCGTATGACACTACTTGGTTATCATTTTGATTTTTCATCGAATTTTTTTGCGCAATTTGTCTTAAAAGTTCCTCCTGGTATGCTTGCTGCTTTCTTCGGTTGATTTCTCGCGAGTTTAGTGTCTCCCTTCCGGCCCAGAGGTGATCACGATACATCTTTCTGGCAAAAACGTTTTTTCGTTGAACTTCGATATTTGGGATCTCCGTTATGTAGACCTTCCATTTTGCAAATAAAATTTACCGGTAAATATTTTGATGTCCCTTTGTATTCGTGTTATCCCCTATATTTATATTCCGCCCCCGAAATATTTTTGGAATGCCCTTTAATTTTTGAAAAATTTGTATTTCCCTTAATAAATATGTTGACCCCTTATTTGGTAATAATCTGACCCTGAATTTTTTTTCAAGACCCTAATTAATTTCCAAAATCAACAATAAAAGTTCTATAGTCTAATGGATCAATTTATCATAGTTTCGTATTGATCAATGTTGAATATGAATCTTTCAAAATAAAATTGAAGTTAAGTTCATATTTTATTGCTGTTTGTGAGGGCATCACATAAAGTCCAATTTCCACTTTTTGTGATGACCGAAAAATTATCGAATTCAATCAAAATCTATCAAGGTTTAGCAGGGATGTAATCTATTCCACACCGTGTATCATTGTATTGTTCTTGTCACCTTATTCATAACAAATTCAATCATCGTAATTTTTGACATCTCTTACGAGAATTGAGATAATCAGAAAATTCTTTGACAAAAAGATTGTAGTGATCGTTTAGTATCTATTTATCATGGAATCAATAGTCATAATTTTTAGATCAAATTTTTGAGATGAAAATGATTTATCATTGAAAAATCTGGTTTCAAGTCATTATTAAAGAAGACAACAATGAGCATTTTATACTTCCATGTCAGAGCAATCGCCAAGTTCATGTACGGTTTCTACGCCGAGTGTCTTCAGACATATGGACACGCTGGTGTTTGAAACTTGTGCAACGAAGTATTCAACCTTTTGCCATACTGCGCACTCATTGATGGCGAAATATTCTCCACACACGCTGGACTTTTGCCTAAAATTCCATTAATCGATAAAATCAACTCAATGTATCGCGTTGAAGACATCCCAAGTACTGGGCCTTTCGTTGACCTCACGTGGAGTGACCCTGAAGACATGACATGGAGTCCAAATCCAAGAGGCGCAGGACACCTCTTTGGAGAGGCTCCAACCAGTAAGTTCTGTCACCTCAATGGTTTGCTGTTCGTTACAAGATCGCATCAACTTGCGATGCGCGAATACGAATGGTATTTCAACAACCAGCTCGTGAACGTTTGGTCTGCACCCAACTACATGTACAGAAGTGGAAACTTGGCGATTGTCATGATATACTACGGAAATGGCAAGAACGAGCTCGTTATATTCGAGTCTTGCCCTGCAGCACAACAGAAAGTCCCTGCTGAGCCACCTACGTCAGGCTACTTCTTGTAATTATCATGAAGTTTTGCACCAATACTCAATATATAATATAACTGTTTTAATAAAGTTCATTATGTATATGTATTTTATAGCAATTCTCTACGCCCCGTTGTTTCTTTACAGTGAAAGCTCCAATCTTCGATATTTTTTTATCCAAATTTTTTTAATAGAAGGAAATTGAGAATAAATTTGATTAATTTTGCTGGATTTAGTATTAAATTCGTGATTACTAAAAATTAAAAATATGAGAAATGACTTCACTTTAGTTATAGTTTGAGATTTTCTCCAAATGAAAGTCTAATAAATGCCCAATCATAAAAATATGTTTTGAATTTTGACAAAAAAGCTAGTAAATGACAATAAAAGTATATAAATTAGAAAGAAAAAATGAATTATTTGAATGGAATCTTTGAAAAAATGTCGATTATCGATTTAGAAATGAAGAAATTTTGAAATCAAAAAATGATCTCGAAAAAGAAAAATTTGGGTGAACCATGAATCGAACACAGATCTATTGAGCCACAATCAACAATACTAACCATTCACCCAATGACATTTAATTGTATTATTTGATAACCAATATAATACTAAATAAAGTTATAATGTCAATAATTCATCAAGATTCATAATGCAATCATTTTGTTTGATTTTATTCATTAATGTTTATTACCACAAGAAGGAATGGACTCAAATTCATGCATAAATTTCAACACTTTTTGGTTTAACGTTGTGAATTATAACAGTATGATTCATCAGGCATCAAATGGATAGTTTCGTCCATGAAAATGGTAAATTGGTAAGCTTTCCGAACATAAAACTTAGGAGGCACATAACTATAAATTCCATCGAATGAGAGATCGCTGTCTGTAACAACAGTCTCTGATCACAAATAAACCTCGCATAAATTCGTCAACCCGAACATTGATAGAAAGGACCAAAGCTCAAAAATATTATATCCGCAGAAGGTTCGAAAATTAATTCAGTTAATTTAAACATCGAAGAAAAAACAGCATAATCAAGATAATGAACTGATTTTGGGACATATAATTTTGCAATTGATGTGCCAAAGATATTATCGCGTGAAAGAAACTCAATTGAATCTGCAATTTTTACCGACGTCATTAATTGGCACCATCTAAATGCAAAGACCAAAGTTCTTGCAACTTTGTATGTATCGCCTTGAAAAGAAACATATGAAGGTATTTCTACATTCCCCAATAAATTATATCCTGCAACTGGTGCATTTGCGAATTGTTCATAATCCACGCCATTTTGATAATAGCGAATCCCCATGAAGCATAAGCCTGGATTATATATTTGGAAATTTAGACCATTGTATTGAAATACAGTTAAATTAAACAATATTTTATCATTATGACCTCAACATTCAAGACTTACGTTAAGGTTAATGAATACCTCAACACTAAGCAAGCTTTATAATGAAAGAATGCTCCGATTGATTTATCTATATGCAGAATTACTTAAATTTGTGCATGATACTTATCAACTTCAAATAATTTAAACTTGCAACGTTTAGCGTATTACATTCATCTGTTCTATTGGCAAATTGCTTAGATTGCATGATATGCAATTCGTAAAATTAAAACTATTTTTACTGATTTAATTCATGTCTGCTATCACCAGAAAGAATATATATGGCTTCTATTCTTGGATATTATAATTTATGCAGACACTTGAACATTTCTTGGTTTTAAGTTGTGAAAATAAACAAATTGATTCATCAGGCATCAAAGAAACAGTTTCACCCATAAAAAGAGTAGACTTGTAAGCTTTTCGTACATAAAATTTAGGAGGAGCAGGACTATAAATGCTATGAAATGAGTAGTTACTGTTTGTGACAACAGTTTTTGAACACAAATAAACTTCAGATAAATTCGTCGATCCAAACATTCTGTCAGCATGATAAACGACATTAACAGGGAGAATAAGTTTCTTCAGCGCATACAATCGAAAGAAAGTATGATAACTTAAAAAAGTTATATCTGCAGAAGGCTCAAAAATTAATTCTCTTAAGCTATACATCGAAGAGAAAGCAGCAAACTCAAGATAACGGACTGATTTCGGTACATAAAGTTCTTTGATTGAAGTGCCAAAGAAAGTATCACGAGAAAGATATTCAATTGAATCTGCAATTTGTGCGGATTTCAATAAATTGCATCCTCTAAATGCAAAAACAGAAGTTCTTGCGACTTTGTATATATCTCCTTGAAATGGCACGTAGGAGGGTATTTCCACATGTCCAGAGATGTGATGTCCTTCAACTGCAGCATTAGCGTATTGAGTGTAATCCGCACCATTCTGATCAAAGCGAATGCCTACATAGCATAAGCCTGGGTTATATATTTGGAAATTTAATACATTGTATTGAAAGACAGTTAAATTCAACAATATTTTATCATTATGACACTTTTATTCCTGACATTAAGGTTAATATTTACTTAACTGTTTTTATCAATAAATGAGATGATGAGAAGAGTGGAACATCTGCTGGTTAAGATATATTCCATATAAGATTTAAAACCCTGCAAATTACTATTTGCTTGACATTCTATTTTCCACAAGACAATTTCCCCAATTCAAACATGAATTATTCAATTAATATAGAGCTATTTGCATCAAAGATTGGAATACACTGGTATCTACTGAATGTTTCAGATGGCAATTCTTACAATGATACCTATATCATTATATGAGTTATGTAAATGCAATGAATTCATTCATATAAAAATTCAGTGAAAAAATAATCCATGCTGAAGATTGCTGCTTTTTCATACCACAGTGTCTCTGTGGACTAAATATATTATCCTGAAAATCAGCATGTTATAATATAAAAAGGAAAGTCAGACACAGAGTGAGAAAATTGTACGAAGAAAGAAGAGAAGAAATCATTGAATACAAAAGAAACAGACTCTTTCATGTTTGAATATCATTGAAAGATGAAACTCATTGTCATATAGCGACATGATGATTGGAAAATCTTTTGATGTGTTTTTGAAAAAAATATTGATGTTTTCATGATCTATCAGCTATGGAGATCTCAAAAATCGAATAAAAATCGAAATATAATTCCTGATGTAACGAGTTTTCGTCACTTTTCCAAAGATTTTGGGGATGTCAAAAGAAAAGCTGGAGACGGCCGACGAGATTTCCTCAGGGTCAGACACAGGCCTCAAGAACGAAAAAGCAGTGTACACGAGGCCTGCAAACCCATTTCGAATACCTGACGACAAAGAACAATTTGCGATTCATAATCAAATGCGTGATTCGACAAAGAAGACACGTTCAAGGCTTTTGGACCTTACGTCAGTGCGGGACAACTTCCGTCATCTTACACAAGTCACTACACAGCCAATTACAGCTGAAGAAAAGGCACTCGATCAATTAATTTCTCCGCCCGATTCATCAAAGAACAGAGAAGGACTCAAAGAGTTCATTTCACAAAAGAGAGAGATATTTCTCGCTCAACTTGCAATCGATACAAAACGAGAAGAATTAAAAAGATTAGAAAAGCTCGAAAAGGAGGAGGAATCAGCTCTTAAGGCTAAAGCAGCCGAAATAAACCTATTTAAAACACAATTCGCTAATTTCATCGAATCAGATGGTAAAGCTACAATGGATGCAGGAAAAGCTGCAGAAAAGAAAGCAAAAGAAAGATTAGAGGTTTCTATGAAGATTAAACAAGTCTCAGGCCAAATTTCAACATTGAGAAATGAGATTGCACATCAAGATGAAAGACTCGCTGAATGTCAACAATACGAACAGTTCTTGGAGTCCCTTACACCACCTGATTGGAAGAAAGCACATCCAGGCGAAATTTATTTCACGGATCCCGGCCAATTGATAAATATTATCGCATCATTGGAAGAACAAAACATGTTCTTGATCAGGCACTGCCAGGAAGCGGAAGAAGCTGTGGAGCGCTACAGAGCAAAGTTCAATGAGTTGCTTGAAAGCAGAGAAGGTGGATTGAAGCAAATGGCAACAAACAAAGAAGAGAAAGAAAAAGAATTAGAAATAACAAAAGAAAAGAATGGTCAATATAAGATTGACGGCGAATTTAAGTATGGAAACGAACTTGGTGAAGAAGAATATAATCAAATACAACAGAATATCATTGCATTCCATAAGAATCTTGGATTTGATGTTTCAAGCTCCAATGATGTTGCAATGATGCTTCGCAGAATTGAAAATAAGATGGAAGATTTGATAATGAGATTAGAGAAGATGGGGTCTTCATTAGTGAAGTCATTAGCATTAGAGAAGGAAAGAGAGAGAAGAGATCTCAAAAGGACAAAGGATCAAGAAGGAAAGCAAACAGCTCAGGCAGAGAAAGTTAAGAAGGCAATCGAGTTGGCCAACAAACCAATCGAACGTAAACTCGGAAGACCTCTTGTTGAAAGAATTATACCAAAGAAAGGACAGAGCAGACAAGAAGAGGAAGATAAAGCTCGCAAAGAGTTGGCGGAAAAGGAAGCAGACGAAAAACTATTATTTGGACAGATTTGGGATTAATTGTATATATATTCTTATTGTAAATATATGTTTTTAATGATGTATCAATAACAAACTTAACACATGTTATTCGCTACTTTTAATGAACTATTGGAAACGTAAATTCAAAACTAATTATCTGCGACTTTTAGACGAATAATACTAATGAAATTGGATTCCAACACTAAGGAACTACTTATCATTTCATTGCTCTGATCTTGACATATCATTTCTACACTTAAATATTCTTATTTGCACAGAGGTAATTCATTTTATTTCAAATATTACATATAAATAAAAGCGTCGGCCAATAGCTGAAGCTCCAAAACATTTGGATTTTGCATTCAAACATATATAGCACACAACATAGCAAACATCATCGCAAGTTTTGGTTGATGTATTTTAACATCTGAGATTAGTCGCACAATATCATTTTCACTGCTCAAAAATCAAATTTTCATGGCTTCATCATAAAATATTTTCTTAAACTCTTCTATCCAGGATCTAAATCATACATAGCAAACCACACAGTAATTAAATTTACATGTTTTGGCTTGTTGATTTTCAAATTTGAAGTTATTTATATTTTTATCAAAATTAAATATTTACATGTCAAAAATATATTAAAGCGTCAGGAAAAAATAGAGAGGGGCAATAATACGTTTATTTTACAAGGATTATGGTAAGTCTTCCTCCAAAGCACTTGAATGAGACCTTCAAGAGGAGAATGGCGATGCTTGGAAAGCCAGCGACGCCGTACGTAGCGGTGGATGGCGACGAACCGCCGCCGGATTTTGAACAGTACAAAACACCCGTTCCTGGACCAAAAATCAACATCAAATGGACTGCGAAGGAAAGGGCGACGCAAGAATATCTCGCTTTGCTGTCAGAAGGTATGTCTTTGTATAAAAGAAACGAATATTATCGAGCGATTGACGCTTTCACGAAAGCATACGATAAATCATCGGATTTGGAGGACAGAATGGTGAATATCAACACAATTCTCATTGATCGTGCAGACTGTTACATTCAAGTTGGCAAACCAGAGCTCGCAATCGAAGATGTCAACATTGTCCTGAATCAAATCCCAGAATACTCACACCCAGGGAAAGCGGATCCGAAGAAGCCCCCGAATCCTGATCTTCCACGCGCAATTTTAACAAAAGCAGAAGCATATTTTTCAATGGGTGAATTCGAGTTCGCTTTGGTGTTCTTCGAGCAGGGCCTTGCCATTCGCAAGGATATGGTCGGCTTCAGAGACGGCGTCACAAAAGCAAAGCACGCAATTCTTGATGCGATTCGTGGTGAAAAGATTTTCCAGCCAAATCCAAATTATGCGACATCCAGAGCTAAAACGAGGAATTTAGAAACGAGATCCTCACCAAAGAAGACTGAGGAGGGCGAAGAAGAAGCACAAGATAAGAACAAAAAGAATGAAGATAAGAAAGTTAAAACCGCGCGACTTCTTCCACAAGAAGTTCCTCCTCTTGACACGACAGAAGGCAATGAAAACTATCTCGGCGAGCTCTCGTTGGACTACCAGTTCCTCAATGACCTCAAATGCGAGTTATCAGACATGAGTGGACCTGCAAGTCAGTTTGGAAAGAAACAGAATGAAAACATCAAAGATATCGTCGATGATGCACTTGAATATCTCAGCACAAGAGGCTCATTCTGGAGTCAGCAAGGCAAGAAGTCCACGAACGATGGTGATCAGACAGAAAGAGCGAAGACATCAAGAGATACACATTCACGACAAATGCGGGATCCATCGCCAACAGCAAAGACTGCAAGAGCTCAATCAGCTTCAAGAAACGCCAGACCTAAGTCTCGCAACAAAGATGCAACACCACACTACGAGATGAGCAAGTTGCAGCAATATGAATCTAAGTATCCACCTAAATAATTGTTCATTATTTTTAAAATCTTTTGTTTTTCGTCAAATTTTGTTTTTGGAAAAATAACAAACATACATTTTAAACAATATAATAAACAGAATAATATATGATTAAATAAAATCTTCCCATTCACTGAGCTGTGTTTCATCGTCTGTTTCGAATGTTCCGATTGGTAATAATAATGAATTCGAATCAGTTTGAATTCTACGTGGTCTACCACGTCTTGGTGTTGATCCAATCATAATGCTTTGAGAGCGCTTGATAGATCCCTTCTTTGAAGAATTTGATGATTTTAATTGTGATAATTTTGTTGGTGGAGGCAAAGAAGCCAATGTCATTTTATTTTCGAGTTCTTCCGATTGCTCAACCGAAAGAAGGTCCTCCGGTTTGTCCCATGGCCTTGGTTCCCAAAATCGAGGAACGATATGAACTTCAGTTTCTTGATCATATCTTTCAGTCTTTTGATGCTCCTCTTCAGTCATAACGATCGTAAGGCCTTTATATATTAAGTCAATTGACTGTGCTGGATGTTGAATTCGATCATCGAAACTGTAAATGATTCTATTTTCTATAATTTCGAGTGTTTTGTGGTGATCAACAATGCCTCTCTTGTTCCACTCTATTATTGTCTCTGGTTCTTCGTCAGAATCATCTTCGAGATGCTTTGATTCTGTAATATTTGGCGTTTTCGTCTTCGCTGACTCCCAATCTGGCGTCAGGACCCTCTTTGGCTGTAAAAATTTGTTGGGTGTCGTTGGCCGAGTGAGAAATCGCGGCGCTATGCTGACTCTCTGCCTCGTTATGTGCGGAATTCGGAGCTGTATCGCTTCAGGTTCGTCTTCTTCCTCGTATTTATACTCAATCTTCTTTTCAGGACGTGGCGGGATTCGAATTTGAATCGTTGTGTTCTGTGGGTTTGCGAATAACGGCGGCTGATTGTTTGGTTTGAATTTTCCGTGAAGAATATACTGCTGGAGAAGCAACTGTATCGATGGCGGCAATTGATCGTGTTGAGGAGGCGGAAAGACTGCATGAGAGCCATCCTCCTCCTTCGACTCGCCCTGGTGAGACGGCTCGGAAGAATCGGGCTCTTTCGCCAATTCCCCAGAGCTGCTCGCGCTAAGGCTCATAAAATGAGGTGCCTGAAAAGTGACGTAAGTTAAACAAAAGTGACAAATTGCCACGTAAACGTTGATTGTCAAAATTTGGTAAAAATTTTGTTCTTTTGCCAAATGAATATATTACCGCATTGCAATTCATAGATGTATAATATCAGAAATATCTTTTGTTTTTTAACTGTATGAATATTATTGATGATAGATATTGTAGAGATCCAAATTTTAACATATTTTTAACCAAGAATAAATGAAAAGCAAGTCTTGCCAAAGCTATATTTGTGGTTTTGAAACACGATATTGCTTTAATCAATAGATTTTCTAACATGAATCATTCAAAAATATGAAATTTGAAGTTGAAATCATGAAATAAATATAAAAAGATATACTAGTGAATAACCTCTATTTTATTTATTATATATAAATCAAACAATCTTTTGCTGGTTAAATGAAAATCCAAGAACAATAACAGTTGATATGAATGATGCAAAGTTTCCGATTCCGAAAATAGCAACACCAGCTAAATATGAGCCAAATCCAAAGTAAAGATATGAAGATAAACCAGAGATCTGTGGCATGATGTACAACAGACAAATAGCTGAAACAACAACAGATGCAACCATTCCTCTTCCGAATATAACACCCATCCATGGGAGGTTGTGACGTCTGATATAAAGACTCGAAGTAAAAATTCCAAACAAACCAGCAACAGCGAAGATAGCCAATATGCCGGAAACAATATAAATCGGGCTTAATTCTTGGGTGTGGACTGTTGCATCAATGAGATATTTGAGACATGGGAATGATGCATATGAAATAGCGGCAATGTATCCAACATCTAAAGCATACTTCCAGCCTGGGGTTGGTGCTTGTTTTTCTTTGAATTCGCCACGCTCCGTCTCAGCTGTGTATTTCAATCTAACAATCAAACCAGTGCTCCATGTACCAGTGATAATAACGAAAGATGTGAAAGTAACAACAATAATCCAAATTATTGTTTGTGTAAAAGGTAAACCGCGGCTTCCACCAGCTGCGTAAGTTATAGCATAAAATGGAATGTAGATTCCAAGTATAATGAACCTAAAGAAGTGATTAATATTCACTCGAACACCGATAAATTGTGTTAAAACTCCAGCAACGAAAACAGGAACTATAAAAGAAATTATGAATGTCTGGTTGAAGAAATCTGCAATTGCACGTATGGATGTGCGTCCAATAAAGCTGAAGAAGAAGAAATCCAAGATATAAATGCCGATCGCAACAGAAATTATTGTACAACTTGCATTCTTTGGCAATCTCCACACCTCTTTTTGCGGAATTGAAATATTATGTTTAAGTCTGAATATTTGATATATTATCGTAATAATCAAAATAATAAAAACAGTGAAGCTGATGTAGAAGTATTTCATTTCACTGTTGATAAGTTGCGACTTCACGGATGGAATTAATGGCAAGAAATTGAAGAAAAAGCTGATATTTCGTGTGGTCAATGATTCAATTGTGTCAGATTTCGTTGGTATCACTTGGAACATGAAGTCCTGGCATCTGTATGCGTTTTCGTAGATGTTAACAGTGAAATGAAAGTACATATGTGTTGAATGTGTTTTTGCAGGGAATAAAGCGACCGAAGTCTTTTTCCCATCAACATAGAAGTCAATGAAAGCGCCTTTATTATGCAAATTATTAAAAATCGCGATATCTTCATTCGTGATATTTATTGGTTTTCGATCAAGATGTAAATTATAGTTGATTTCTCCAACAGCTTCAGAGAAATTGAGTATAGAACGTGTTTCGAATACAGTATAATAATTTATTTGTTCACCTTCAAATTTATAAGTGAAACCAGGGATAGGCATCGATAGAAAGGGATTCTCTAACGTTCCAACACCACTGATTGAATAGTTTCGGTCACAGTGGAGCACCGAATCAGTTCCAGACTTGGAGAATACGAAGAAAAGACAAAGCATAATTGACTTTTTCTTTTTGCCATGTAAATATTATGCTGTCATGACATGTGAAATCAAAGATGCAATAAATTTTCCTGCAAGCGGGCAATAGTAGGTGCAACTACACATAAATCTATGGATATTTGATAGCAGTTTTTATAAAGGAGTCGAAAAAACTAGTATTTTGTCGAGAACCTTAAAATCCAAGACTCATATTTTATGAGGATACTCTATAGGCCATAGGAATGCTGTGTTTCAGAGGATTCGTCAAAATACGAATCTTGGTGTTCGAGACATTTTGAGAACCAGAGCTCCACAGTTAGACTTCTGAAAGATGTGCATTGTGACGTTAAGTTCCAATATGCTTGCTTGGCATAAATATTGAGATTCTTAGGTTTTTATTAGACTTTGATATTTTTCCAAGATATTGTCTATTAGTTAAATTGTTATAACATATTTGTCTGCAAAATGTATGTAAATGACCAGAACCATCCATTTTGAGTAATTCCCTCCTGAGTTCATCTTTTAAGCGAATAACATTTCTTTCCACAGCTTCTATTATCAATCAAGTATGCTATAGATTTGCTATCGATTTAGTCTGAAATTGAGTCACAAATTCTAAATATTTTTTTGTTTCAATTTTAAATATGAGGAAATGCTGAGAAATAACTTGTCTTATACTTGCGCTAAAAGGATTATTTACCTTGAAAAAAGACGAATCTTTAAACATTTGACAAAATTTACCCTGATCGAAAAAATCGGTTATCCATTTAAATTACATTTTTTAAATCTAGGTTCTCTACGGGCGTGTTACTCACAATATTGAGAGAGCCCCCTTGAAAAATTGAGAGGAGTATCTAGATTTAAAAAATGTAATTTAATAATCATTATATCTTATGTAGAATCCAAATATCCTATTTTTTGCAAAAAATCCAATTATTTTTGAGTAGTCAAAAATTTTTAAAAATGAAGTCTTTCGCTGACTTACCATTCAAAAAAGTCGGAGATGCAGAAATCCCAGCGTGCTTCAGAGTTTCCATTGATGTGATGCGGTCTCTGACACAAAATCAACTGGAAAAGGAATAAATTCAAAAAACCTATTTCAATATGAGTGATAAACTGAAAGAAAATACCACCAATCCTGCATTGATTGCATTTCTCATAGATTGTGCTTCATTTATACGCCCAAAATTCATTTTTGAATTATTAAATCTTTTCAAAATGTTTAATGAGTGTCAAAACATTAGTTATACGCCTCGGAATATAGACCTCAGGATTACCCTCAACAGTTTAGGTTTTGATTTTGATGTTTATTGTTCAGATAGGAAAGTTTCTGATGTCATAAACATTTAATCACAAGGAACTGTTTTCCACTCAGTTGCATGGGACAAACTTGAAGAACTACAGGCTGAGGCAATTAAAGAATCATTTGATGTTAATCAAAAATGCAATGATGAATTATCAATAATTGGTGTGGCGTGTAAATATGGATCAGAAAAGTGTTTTGAATATCTTAAATTGATGGGGAGCACGATTACTGATCAAACATTTATTCATGCAGTTGAAGGAGATAACAAAAACATCATCATGTTATTATATAATGACGGCCATGCAATATCAGATGAAGATTTAGACGCTGCGATTACTTATCACCATATTGTCATTTTTAATTGGCTCTTCAAAGAAAAAGGATCAATCAGATGGATGGATTCTGTATATTTTTGATTATGGAAATTTTGAAGCTTTATTATTTCAAATTGGAAATTTGAATGCTATTCATGTACAATTAAAATATTTTAATCACCATGATATAATGTCAATCATTTTCATTTTATCATCTTTATAATATGAAATCAATCATTTTGATATTATCATCATTATGATATTACATCAATCATTCATATTTTAACATGATAATGATATAAATCCCCATTGTCAATTGCTATTAAAATGAAGTCTTTCGAAATTGTTCAATATTTAGTTGATCATGGAGCTGATGTCAACATTATACTAATGAATCATTCGTATTTTCTCATCATTATGATATATAATTAATCATTCACATTTTATCATCATTATGAAATTACATCAATCTCTCGAATCTGAGATCGAAAAACTTCATTTTGCTCAAATACAAAACAATTTTAATATCAATTCCCTGAAGAAATTTGGCAAAACCAGTTTTTAGAATTATATGATATCTTCAAAAAGATTGAAGAAGAAAACGACAGAATAGCACTCGAATTCGGAATCAGAGAGAAATTTTGTGATGTGGTTAATGATTATGGTGACACTATTCTGACTTATGCTGCATATAAAAACAACTTCAGACTCGCTAAGATTCTGGTTGAATCAGGTGCAGATTATTTGCATTGTGAAAGTTATGGACGTATTGATTTTTGGTATTTCTGTTGGAATGGAAATCTAGAAGCTGTCAAATACTTTTCTTGTCTTCTAAATATTGATCAGAACTCTCCGGACAAAAATAATTATACAATATTGCATACCGCTTCAACTCAAAATCGTTATGAAGTCTGCGAATTCCTTCTGAATCTTCCGCGAATCGACATCAACGCGAGAAATACAAGTGATAATACACCACTTTCAGTTGCAGCAAATCAAAAAATTACAGATCTTCTTCTAAAACATGGAGCTTTACAATAAACAAAACGTTATTCTCCCAAAAATAATGATGATTCTTTTCAAATTTTCTTGCTCTATTCTCCTCAATTTAATAAATTTGTCAAATTTAGCCGCGCAAAAAGAGTCATCATTATTTTTGGGAAAATAACACACAGAGTTTATGTATGAACACTTGGAATACTTTTTTCCAAAAAAAACATATTTGTGATTAGATTTTCCTATTTATCATCGACCACAACATATTTTACGTTATAAAAATGCTATACAATGGGAATATAATATATTATAATGAGTAAAGCACATCATGGCAAATCAATATTTTTGATGCAAGATATATCTAATATTTTAATGAAATATATACTTTGTTAGCTAATTCTTTAATATATCATACACAACAGGATTTTGTACATTGAGGTTCAATAACTTAGCAAGAAGTTAATCCAGTGAGTTAGAAAACGAGTTTCGCCGACTTTGCGTATCAAAATTTAGACAAGCCATTTATTTATTGTGAAAACTGTGGTAATACTGAGTAAATAACATCCAAAAAATGGAAATAGTTGATTTAGATTTGGAGGAACTATCCAGGTTTTAATTCATATGGTGGGAATGAGTGATAATAAAAAATATCAAGTTTCAGTATTAACAATTTGTTGGTAAATTTTAGATATTTTTAATGTATTCTAAAGAGAGAATTGATTCATTAGAAGAACGAAATATTGATGGAGGAATATCCATCGATGTTGTGAAGTCTTCAAAAATTTGTTTTGAAGTATCGATCAAAAATATTGAATGAAATTAAAAACAATTTTAACGAAAATGAAGACCTTCTCGTTTTCAATAATATCGACGTAGACTTAGATGAAATTGAAGGAAGAAACGATTGCGCTGTTTTATTCATGAAATCCATCTTCGATTCACTGAAAATCAAATACATTCCAGAAATCATTCATTGCTTCAAAGAATCACTATGCACATCAGATCTTCAACGTGGCATTCACGATTTCGACAAGAAATTTCTTCTCTCAGCCAACGAAGAACTTCGAAATAAAATCAAATTTCTCGAATCTGAGATTGAAAAAAAGTTATTATATTCATAATAAATTCAATATCAATTTACTGAAGAGCCTCGAAAAAACAGGAAATAATTTTAGAAAAATATAAGAAATCTTCAAAACGATTGCAATAGAAAATGACAGAATATCACTTGAATTCGGAGTCAGAGAAAAATTCTGTGATGTGACTCAAGGTTCTGGTGACAGTCTTCTTACTTGGGTTGCATATTTAAACCAATTCAAACTCTTTAAGATTCTCGCTGAATCAGGCGCAGATTATTCGCATTGTGATAATGATGTGCGTAATGCTTTTTATTGGTTCTGATTTAATGGAAATATCGAAGCTGTCAAATATCTTTCTCATCTTCCAAATGTTGATCAGAACTCTCCAAACAAATATAATTGAACAACATAATGCTTCAATTGGTAATCACTATGAAGTCTGCAAATTCCTTCCGACACTTCCTGGAATCGATATCAACGCGAGAAATACAATGAATCATACATCACTTTCTGTTTCACTTAATTTCAAAATCAAAGATCCTCTTCTAAAACATGGAGCTATTCAAAGTTTTCTTTATTTAGAAATAAAATGTGAGCTTTTTCCATATGCGCACAATTAACATATGTTAAAAATACACCAAAATATAGATTTCCTTTGATTGCTGTTTCAAAATGTATCTGCAAAATAGAATTTGCATCATTTAGTGAAACGTAAGTTTAAAATGCAATAAAGAAATGATTGAAGAAATGCTTAGATACATAACCTGCTAAGATGCAATCATTATATAACACCAGGCTCAATGATATTTGTTTGATATATTATTGGTGATTTTCTTAATTCATCAAATGATAAAAAGGAGGATATTTGATTATAACAGAATAAAAACAAATCTATTTATTCGGCGACTGGAAGAAAAATGTCGAAGTTTGACCATTCTGAGAAAGCATCGACAAGAGAAACAGTTGAAGGCCCAGTCGTAAAATCGAGAGAAAGTCTCTTAGTGTTATCAGAAGCAAGAGGAGCCAAGTCAACAACAAGCGGAGGTGGAAGGTCACCAAAGACTCTCTTCTTGAATTTGAACTTCCGTTGAATTGGAGAAGACTTCGGTGTTGGAGCAGGTTGAACGGTTGCCTTAGGCTGCGCGATAACCATAGCCTCAGGCTCTTTCTCGAATTGGCCAATAACAGGCCATTTCTGTGTGAGAGGAATGACAGTTGAGAAGTATCTCTTCTTAAAGTTTGTGCAGTCATCGATTCCTGGTGTATTGAGGAGTAATATATTAACAAGAGGAGTATCAAGACCGAACATTTCATGGCCATCGATGTATGTAACTGGAGTGCCAGAAAATCTGCTGAGTTGGAGTCTGTAGTGCTCAAAGACTTCATCTGGAGTACTTCCTTCGATTCGTGCTTTTTTGTCTGAATCCGGCAAAACAACAAAAACTAAACCATCTTCGCGTTCTTCGATCATGCAATCTGTCCACACCTTAGTGTCGTGATGAACAAGTGAATATGTAGCTATGCTGACGTGATATCCAACTGGATATATGTGATCTTCATCATGGAACTTCGGCTTAATTTCGCCGATCGATCGAAGCATCATCATGTCGTTAATTCTCAGTGGCATTTTGGTGGTGAAGTCTTCAGGAATCCGCTGAAGAACTTTCGTCCTCTTTGTTTCTTCAAATATTAATTTAACTCGATTATATAACTTCGCTTCTGTTGGCTGTCCTCTACATGCGCACAACAGAACAGGCGAAATGTTCCATAAAGCAAGTCCATGGCTTGCAACTGCTCGAAGGAACTCGATGTCTTCTGCCGGAAACTCATCATAGTGTGTGCAACATTCTCTCACTCGCTCGAAGAGTTTTAATCGCATTGGGATCTTCTGTGAATGATATTTCACAATTCTCTTTACAAACCCTTCGGCAAATCTTCTTCTATCTTCAGTTTGAGTCTGACAGAACATTACTATGTTATCAACATAGTTTTGAACACTCTCAGATGCGAAGGCAGTGAGACCTGCTGCTTGAATGAATCTTTCAAGAGATGGGAATCCGAAGGCCATCAAAGCATTCAAAACTTTCTCGTGTGAAGTTCCATCAAACTTTGTTTTCGCAGCTCTGAGAGATATCAATGTTGAAGTCTTCTTTTCGTGCTTTTCGGTTTTTACTGGCTTCGATTTTGCAATGCTGACAAGATTTCTAACTATTTGTTGATTTTTTTCGCTCAATGAATTGATTCCTTCGTTGTATGCTTCAAAGAGAGCATTTTGCGCTTGTGGAATATCAGAAATATCGTTTTCATATTCATTCAAGTCGATATCTGTTGGACTTTGCGGAATTTTGTCACCAAGAAGTTTCATGAAAAATATGCTGTTCTCTACATCAGAGAGGAGAGGTTCAGCATTTGCTTGTGAGAAAACAACTGGCCAAGCAGCAAGAGAAGTCAATAAACGCTTCTGATCGAATTTTCCATTCTCTTTGATCAAAGCATGAACAGTTGGATAAAGAAGATAAGAGTCTTCGATTGTTTTCGCGAGCATCTTCAAGAAGAGAACAGCGAGTTTCTGAAGGTCTCCTTCAGGTCTGTTGAACTCAGCGAACTTCTCCCATCTTCCCCATCCGAAGAGATTCAAGAGCTGTAAATATCTCTGCAATCTCGGCTCTGTCCAGAACTGAGCAGGTGTCAATGGACGGCTTTGTCTCGGAGGATGAATTGCCAAAGCTTTCTCCGGCATTGTCCAATATTCTTCGAGGAATGGATCCGAAGAAGGAAAGAATATCGACATATCTGAGTAAGGAAGAATCTTAATTTCTCTTAATAACATTCGAGGCATCTGATGCAAAGTTTCTAAGTTCTTGAATGCAATTCTATATGTTTCTTTGATTAAATCACGCAAAACATTGATGTCTGCTTTCTCTGGGTCATCAAAATCTGATGGCTTTATTTGCCTGTGATGCCAGAAATAGCTGAAAGCGATATATTCGAATGAATCACTTGTAACAAGTCGATATATCAATGCCTTTGGATTCCTTGCGTGCCACTTAACAATTAATGTGCCATCCTGTATTGGTGTCCAATCTGTATCGAAAGTAAAAATTGTTTCACCATTGAATATCTCCAAAAACAAAGAACAAAAGTTTGATGGAATAATGATGACTCTATGGCCTTGTTGCTCGTTGAATTCATTGATGATTTTAATTACTGTTTCTTCATCAGAATCAGGGTCAATTGAAACGTGTGTCGTTTTGAGTTCAGTCATCATTGTGTGAAGTGCTGTGACTGCTTTAGTATTGCAGAAAATTCCAACTTTCTTAGAGTCTGATTTTTGCAATGAAAGGAGCTTCGTTAGAACAGGAACTTTTCCTGATGCACTCATTATATCACACGGAGTGTCTGTAACCAAAAATGGATGCGTTGAGAGTCCGCGAAGTTTAGACACGAATTCACACATTGTTTCAATGCTGCAATCTTCTTCTCTCAGTTTTGCTGAGTACTCTGTGAGTGCTTCGATATACATTGACTGCTGGAGAGCAGCCATTGGACAGGGAGTGAAATTTTCCTCATAAAGAAAGTCATTTGCTGCATCTTCAGGTGTAATCGTGAATATCGTTGCAGGATCAACAGCAAGATCGGGTGGGACCTCAAGGAACCTCTCTAACGAAGGATACTCATCTGAATATTGATTTCCGACGAATGTTTTGTGATATGCAAATAAACCTTCGTGTGGAATGTCTGTTGATGGCTCATCAGCAATGATTGATGCCCATTGTCTGTATGGGATTACTGATGGGTCTTTAATCAATTGTTTATAGTTAACTAAAACGATTCCATAGTCATTTGTTGGATTTAGGTCGTAAAGAAGTGTCTGATCGATTATTTTCTCTCTTTCACTTTGTTCACTTGAGCAAATTGTAACTTTTTGTGTTGTCCAGTACTTTAATTGCTCATACCACAAAATAGTTTCGTCTGGCTGAACAATTAGTAAAAATGGAGGACAATTTTTGAATCCTAAAGTGACCTTCTCGATATAAATGCTTATTACTGCGTATTTGATCGATTTTGTTTCATCTATCAGCACAGAGTTTGTTCCTTGTATCCATTTCTCACAGAGGAATGAAGATGACGCTTTTGAGATATTTGCAGCTATTTTTTCGGCTTTTGTTAAAGGTAATTCGAGTTCTTTTGGAGGATAAGCTGATTTTTGCTCCATTTTTATCGATATACGCGTATTTGCTGATTTTATTGACTTCTCCGTCTTTGTAGATGAAACAGGCGTTTTTAGAAAGATTCTATTCGGACTTTGCTCATTTTGCTGTCTTTGGGCCGCACGACGCGGAGATTCGCGAACACCGACCTTCTGCTCCGCCTCTTTGTCATGCTCTGAACCTTCTTCAAATGCGGTCCGGCGGCGAGAACGCATTTTTATTTTTGACGTTGCTCCATGACACTTTACACGTCAAATATTCTATTTCAATTTTACATGACAAATGTTAATTAAGACTAAAATAATAATGAATATTCTATTCTATCTTTCAATTTCATTTAATTTTTGCAATTCAAAGACAGCAGACATGAAGCACATTAAGCGTTAATAAAATTTGTATTTTTCATTTTTAAAAAGGTCTAAAAATATTAATTAGACGAGATGCATTGCTTCACAATGAGTAAATATTACAATGGCAATAGTGTTGAAAAAGAAATTTAATAACAATTTATCAATATTAAATATAAATATATAACCAATATACATTAACGAGGTATTTTCCCATACAGTGTCGGGTCAATGAATGACCAGCTGTGGATATCGAAAATTTGTCCAGAGGAATTTGACCAAACTTTATTTTCTCTGTTATAGCTGTATTTTCTGCTTATCAATTCCTGGGCAACTTCTGTTTGTAATTTGTCTCTTGCATGAACATAAAATATGAATAATAACATAAAATCGTTAAATAACTTAATTCTTGTACTGACATTGGTTGGATCTGTCTCATGCGGGTAGTGAATCGATGAAGGATATTGTCCTTGTGCAGCTAATGGAGCATCAGAACCAATATAGTAAACAAATGGTAAAAGCGGTGATGTTGTTTGAAGGTCGATACCTAAGTTCGGTAATTCGAATTCGGGATCAGCTTCCATTGCCTTCGTTTTAATAAAATTTGATTCGAAGTCATAAGGCTTAGAACTGTCAATGGAATCGAAATGGCCTTCTTGAATTCGTTGAGAGCCCCTTTCTATCTGTCCTGGTTGTGGAGGATTTAAGTTTCTACTCATTTTTAATGTCACATTTTGATGACTTTACATGTCAAATTCTTCTTATCTTAATAAATTCCAAAATCTTATTGGACAACAACATATTTTAAAGTCACAACTACCTTCTAATAGATCTAGAAAATATACTATATGAAGATTATTAACATTAGAGTTGAAATTTTAATCTTGATAAAATTTATCTTTTTTGAGCTAAATTCATGATAAAAAATCAATATATTCATGTCATTTTATATAGTAGCGATGCTTAAATATGCGTTTAAAAGGAAGATATACCCAATTGAAAATATCAAACAATAGAAAGCAAATAAGGCTTCTACTATAATTGACTTTTGATCGGTTGGGTGTATTCACAGTTTAAAATCATCAATTTGCAAATTTTGATATTGGTCGGATAAAAATATCCATTTCATTTTGATTTCTGTTAATAATCACAATAAGAAGGAGGGATATAATGGCAGTTCTATCTTAATTTGACCTTTTCAGAAAAATAGGAAATATAATTTTGTAGTTTTATCATGAACATTTATAATAATATTTTACTTCCTATTGTTGTGCTCGTGGTGTGGTCTGGCTGGTGGGGTGATCTTAATTGGATCGCCTTCGCAACCAATGTTTTCGAAGTCGCAGTCTGTGCAAATGCCACCTCTGCCCTCAACATACTCAACGCCGTACTTCGGGAAATCATGGAATTTGCAGAATCTGAATGTCGGAGATGAATTGTTAACAGTAACGATGGCGTTCTCGTCGAACTTCTTGGACGTGAAGTTGCAGACTTCGAACGAAGCTGTGCAGCCGCCAAGGAACTGGCAGTAGCCATCGAAATTGACCCTAGAGAAGACAGCGAAGCAAGATGGCTCCATATTGAACTTGATCGATGGAGCGATGAATGTTGCGAGTAACTCGTCGTCGTCAGTTTGGATTGCTAAGGCCTTTGTAAATTCGAGGTCGTGGTCGAAGCAATATTCGCCTGGTTTGATGAGCAAGTGTGTGCCAGCTGGTGCCTTCTCCATCGCCTCCTCGAGTGTAGCGAAGTCGCAGCCTTCTCCGACGGTCTTTGATGTCTCGAACATTTACGAAAAGTGAAGTGCCAAATATCGATCTCACTTTCCACAGTTTTTTTGTCAATTTCTAAAATCTCTTATCGGCATTGCAATGATTCTCCTCAACACCGTCTTCTGCTGCCTCTGTTTCTGCTGTATTGATTTGGTCAAACATATTTGAGGAAGATCATTTCAATTTTGAGAAAAGTTCTCCTCGAATTATGTCAATAATGAAAAGTTATCCAACACATTGTACTATTTATTCTTTTCAGAATTATATGTTTGAAATAATTGAAATGCATGAAATTTGATGCTGATTTGAAAAAGGACACTAATCTTTCTGATTTTTGTTCTCTTGGAGCTAAAACATCAAGTCTCTCTGCTTAGATGATCTAAAAGATATGTGTAGAGTTGATTTTCATTGCACAAATTCTTTTCTATATCAATGTTAAAATATTGTGGAAATCATGTTTCAGAAAACAATGGATTTGAACAAAATCACGCTATTATTCTGTATTGCAGATACAACTTTATAATACACAACGATTCTTGTTATAAAAATTGCCGCATTGAAAATTTTCCCATTAAATAAACTTTGCGAGAGAATCAAAACTTTCCATTAGTAATTGTAAACATCTCAAAAAATTGCGATGATACTCCCTTTCGCACATCAGTTTATGTTTCAGAAAATAATGGATTTTGTTCAAATCCAAGTCATTACTCTGTGCTGCAGATACAACATTATAAATCCAGAAGCATATGTCTTGGAAATTGCTCAAAACCACCTAGATTTTCCATGCTTCATGGGAAAGGAATGGGCAATGATGTTATAATAAAAATAAACAAATTATTTAATTAAAAACGTTGAGACATTGAGGAATATTTTGAGATGCAATCAAGAATGTGTTGCTTTGTTATTGTTGTTTCATCTTTGTCGTATTGGGCTCTCATTTTAGCTTCAATAAGCTTATCTATTCTTTCCTGACCGGCAGCTGAAAGAGTCGCAAATTCTTCAACAGTATCTAAATCAATGATTCTATCAGAAGGAATATACTTATTTCTGTATTCAAATGGGTTGATTCCTGTCAGTTCAAACAAATTTGCGCATACTTGATCTTTAACATAAGATAGGAATGGAGGAATGTTCACACCAATGAACAAATATCCGTGGCAGCCATTGATAGTTGAATACCAAATATAATTCACTGGATGGCCATTGTGCATCATCTGCAAAGGATATATCCCAACAATGGGATCTCCAACATTGAAACAGTTTTCAGGAGTGGATGGAAAGCTAATTGGACGAATACTTTGGTTGGTATTAAAGAACCTAATATTGCCTTGCCCATCAGCTGTTACAGCAACTCCACTTTGTGCGTGAGAGCTGATGCAAGTAACATATGATCGACTTGCTTCCTTCAAGCCAGGAATTGGTGTGAAAACATGAGAAACATCATTATTCCTGAATTGCTGTCACCAACAATTAATTTATCATTCAAAAATGAAATTGCTGTGACTGAAGTGCATTTGATATCAACTTTCGCGATGAGGTTAATCGAATTGTTGTTCAAAATAGTGAAAAGGAAAACAGATGAATTATTTGTGCAAACAATATTTGGAAAAGAATCTGGTAATGTTTGTTTGCTTCTTAGATTGATTTTTGTTAGTAAATGCTTAAATTCTAACTTGAAAAAAAATCATTCTTATTCATTGATTTCATAGGCATGAAATAAATTGTTGAAAATCCTGTTTGATTATTATGTGTAATCCGTGCCAGCATTTGGCTATTCGTTCTTGAATCTGTGATAACTTCTGCATCATTGCTCTTAAACAATACAACTTTTCTTGGTTTGCTTTCTTCATATCAAACGATTTTATATATTCCACTTTTTGTTGTCGAAATAATGCTTAGAGTATTGTTCTCTTGAATTGCTCCTGCATTTATCATATTTGTTGTGGTTTCGTTCTTTTCTGGATGGAATGTTATCGAAATATTCTTACATGCCATGAATCCAGCACTCCTTTATATGCATATAAACAAAGTGTTGAGGAAGCTGGGCAATGAAATCAACTTTTTGTGGACCAACCGACTTAATTGAAATCAATACATTATTGGAGATGGATATTATAGATATCTTTGAACAATTGACAAAAATAGTTCTGTCGGTATCAAAGAATCTATAAAAGCCGACAGGATTTTCACCAATGGGTTTTGTTAGAATTTTTGATGTTTTTTCCATTCACTTCTGTAAATCTCATGATTTGAATTATGCAATTGCTGTAGCCGATTACAAAAATATTTGGATCAATCCATGATGAAGAAACCGGATATCTTTTAATAGAAGGATCGAGTTTAATCTCTGCTTTCATTGTTGGATCAAAGTTTTCAGTATGATAAACAATTAATTTGATGTGAACATTACAAACTTTGAAGAATGATTCGTAATTGGCAATGAGAATGAAATGGAAGTGATCTTTTCACAGTCAATGATGAAATCTGTTTGTTTCTTTGTATAAAAGATAGCTTAGATACAAACATTCCTTCATTGATGTCGTAAGTGAATAATATGATTCTATTGGAATTAGTTGCAAAAAATAAATCAAAATTAAAATCTTTTGGACCATGACAAATAGTCCCTATATTAGTAAACGTCTGTTGTGTATATGAGTTTCTTTTGTTAATTTCATAGTCATTTTGCTTTTATGAAAAAATAAAATATATGAATGGAAATTAATCAATGTTTGCTCAGAAAGCGGCACATTATCATAAAACATTGAGGGTATCCAGTTTCCAGGCAATGACTCCCCAACATTTAATGACAGCTTCAATGTTGTGTGAATAGTTCTTGAATTCATATAAATAAGGTTATATTTCGCCTAACTCGAGTTAATGTTCTAACTCGTTTTATAAGTTTAGCTTCAATAATTATATTGGTCCATTAAGAAATTTTTGCTTGGTAGGCAATATTTATCAAGATTTTTGATCGAATATTTTTTCTGAGATGAAAATTTACATGTCAAAAATATATTTGATTCAAAATACCTTTTCAATGAAGCTAAATATTCTACAACATTATATCCATGGTCAATTTGTATCATATGTGAGAAGATTATTGAATAATATTGAATATAATTTTGAGATTAAATATTAATGCTTTTTATACTAACTTCTTAGTGAATAATGTAGAAAAGGAGAATTTGATCATATGTGAAAAGCTATAAGTATTCATTCTTGATATATGATAAGATATGATTTAATTTTGGCAATTTTTCATGAATTTGATAAACAGTTTGTGAGTCTATGACAAAAGTGAACATCAAAAAGTGACGGGTGAACCTTAAAGTCACTTTTAAAAATAAACTGTCACTTTTTGCGCGGGCAAATTGTCACCTTTATAAAAAGTGTCATAAATATCTTTGTAGTCTAACCAATACATCCAGGTTAGTGTTGTTGACGAGCCACAACTCTATCATCAACGAGCATATACCTAATTGGTAAGAA
>JALKBU010000573.1:0-32484 GCA_023091735.1 Trichomonas tenax
TTCATCTTTCACTTTGGTCTGTCCTGGGACAGTGGACCGGGTCTAAAATTCACTTTAGCTGATGTTTTCGCACGTTTTTAATATGTTCCTTTTCACTGTCCTGGGTGTCCTGGGTCATAAAAGAGTTATATTTTTAGTTGACAACATGACATTTGACAACATACTAAGCACATAAACAGACAAACGTTCAACACAGCTCAAGCACACTCTCAACACATAAACAGACAAACGTTCAACACAGCTCAAGCACACTCTCAACACGGCTCTAAACACTCGTTTGAACCCCTAAGCACGGCTCTAACACGTGTTGTCAGAATGTCATGTTGTCACCCCTTTAAGAACTTTTTTTGTGAACCGGTCCACCAGGACACTCAGGACAACATATAAAAACACACCTTATTTATCGGTTGAAAGCAATGTCTAAAAACGTGTCCCGAGTCATTATTTTAAACACTAACACAGCTCTCAACACTCGTTTGAACCCCTAAGCACGGCTCTAAACACTATTTGTGCCACTTTGTCAAGACACAACTTCAAAACACATAAACAGACAAACGTCTGAACCTCTAAACACAGCTCTAAACACTATTTGTGCCACTTTGTCAAGACACAACTTCAAAACAAATCAAAACAACTCAACGTTCGAAATATGTCAAACACAACTTTCAACAAATCAAACGTTCGAAATAATGCAAAACACAAAAACAAATCAAAATTTTTAAAATTTAAAATTCAAAATTCAAATTTTTAAATTCTATTTTTTGCCATTTTCAATTTTTAAATTTTATTTTTAGCCACAATTGCTCAAACAAGCCTTCAAAAACACAAATTTCTTAAAATTGAAGCCCCAAAAACACAAAAACACAGGCAAAACAGTGCACGGTGGCCAACTTTAGTTGGCCAGAGTGCACAAATTTTTTTTAATATAAAACTATGACAGACTTCGAAACTCTGAAATCGACATTAAAGGAAGAAATATTAAAGGAGCTTAGCTCCAAGACCGAAGGTCATGAACTCAAAGCAACAACGAAAACAAGAAAGTCTAAAAAGACTGAAAAAGATGATGAAGGATTTACATCCCTAGAAAAGAAACCAGTTAAGCCAAAACGTAAATGTACAGAAAAACAATTAGCAGCACTTGCTGCTGGTCGTCAGAAGAATCCGAGGTGGATCGCAAAAAGAATGAAGGAAGAAGAGGCTAAGAAGAAAGAAGAGGAAGAACAGACTAAAGCCCGTGAAGGACAAATACCCGAAGAAAAGAAATCAGAATAATCACTAAAATTATTTTTCAAATTTCTGACTTCATAAATCCTAATCTTGACTTATAAAGTAACGTAAAACATCAAATTTCTCTCATGACCTCTAAAATTAATTTTCAAAATTTCCTTACCCCCAAATCCTTTCGCTTTCTTTTCTTAGTTAGTTAGTCAAAGTTTTTTTCAAAAACTGAATAAATTTTCTCTCATTACTGTTGACCCATAAGCGATAAATTTTACATCATACGGTAATGTTATATATATTCTGGTTCATCCTCTCTTTTTCCATAATTTGTATTTCTCAGCTTTACATCATTCATGAATAACTTTTTGTAAACGTTTGGGAAATGTTTTATAAAAAAAGTACTGACTCATTCTTTACTTAGGAAATAAAAAATAAATTATTTTAAAAACTGATTAGATTTTATAAAGTCATTAGTTTTAAAATAAAATTAACGTTAATTTTGTAAGTAATTCAAAAATTTATTTTCTATATGGGGGACCCTAATTTGTAAAACTAACTCTATCGTAACTATAATATAAAAGAGATGTTTGCAGAGCCGTGGCGAAGTCACGGTGAATGCGAACATCTTACTACTAACTTGGCACCCGTGTTAAATGCTTGTTTTTCATCTGCATTATACCAGTAAGGTAATCATAAATCGTGCTCTTTGGAATCTTTGTGAGCTTGGCCAACTTATGCACTGATGCAAATGGCTGTTTTTCCAGTGCTTTGAGAATCTCCCTAATGATTAATTGAGACGGACTGATTTTGTCAGATTTTGCTCCGGGCGGACTTTCAATTTGCAATCTTTTTTTCTGGAGGATCCTGCACACTGCAGAGTAGCTAGGACAACTGTCGGGGAAGAACTGTTTCAGTTCTTCCATAATTTCTTTCTTTGTTAGGTTCTTGGCGTCGAGATAATAAACAATCAATTTGAATTCCATTTAAAAAAATGAAAAATAAACCGACCTTAAAGTCAAAAAATTGGGGTAATTTTTACAAAACAGGGTCGAATATGATATTAGAATATGATTCAGGGCTTGATATTACTATATGTTTAAGTGCATCATTAGCTCTATATGTGGGTGTTAGTTGCAGGTTTCTATCAAATTCGTGCCTTGAGATACGCACGCACCTCCGGACACCCTATAATTGATTGATTTTTGAAGATATCTGCTGAGAATGGAAGTAATTGATTGATTTCTGAAAATTTCTGCTAATAATGGAAGTAATTGATTGAGTGGCTATATTATCTGTTGCTTGTAGAGGTCATTGATTTATTAATGCTTGATCTCTCCTTGTTTTTAAAAGCTGTTCGTTTACTACAATAAGTATGGCCAATCTGACACTTCACAAATGTCAGTTTTTCTAGAAAGGTGGAAAATTGTTTTTTATTGTCTATTTCATTGCAACAAATAAGCTTTAAATTCAATATGATCGTAAAAACCGGTGAATTGAAAAATAACTTTTCAATTGAGCACAATAAATGCCTCTAAATACTGGAATGATCGTAAAAAATCATGTTTTGAATTTCAAAGCCGTTGATTATTCTGTATTCAGTTCATTTCTCTTAGAAGATGGTAGCAATGAAATGCATTGACTACGTCAAGACAGCACCGACTTGTGCGAAGGTTCTTGCAGTAATCACGTTCGTATTGATCGTGATCACCTCGTTTGGCGAGTTCATCATGTTCTGCAAACACGCAGGAGACTTGAGGGATGCTAGAGATGCACATCCGAGGATGGAACAATATTGCTCTAAAACAGAATACAAAGGGGATTATTGTGATGAATATATGAAACGATATAATGTTATGCAGGGCCTTAACGGAACGTCTGTTTTCATCGCAATCGTTTCTTTCTTTCTTTGGATTCTTTGGCTCATCTGGTACAACTTCGATCTTGGCGCTTTCCTTTCCATGATTTTCTACTTCGTTGCCATTGGCTGCGCCATCCTCCTCGTTATCTTCGACATCGCTATCATGGCATACTTCGAGACGGGCACTCTCACACTTAGCGGTGATCTCTTTGCTTTGGTCATTCTTTATATCGTTGCCATCATTTGCAGCTTAGTTCTCAAGTTCAAATACGGAGATGCTGCCGGCGAGTCCGATGGCGATGGTGCTGCCGATGACAACGACAAGAAGGAAGAGGCTTAAATTCTTTTTATAAATTATTTTAATAAACTTTATTATTTATATTTCAAACGTTTTTTCGTTCACATAATAGTGCCCATACATAGCTCTGATGCTTTATGATTTATTTTTAGCATGTTATAATAAAATTGAAGGAGATATTTAATTTCGACATGAAAAATAAAGGTTTATAGTCGAAATATTTATCTATTATATTAAAATTTTGATCTGTATTTATATAATTAGTAAGTTCCTAATTGTTATTGTTTTTTGTGCACAATATGAAATTATTCTTTTTATTTTAACGGCAACATTAAAAATTCATTGATAAAACATGCTTTAAAGTATGTTGAAATTCTAGATATTGCCAATAAAAAACTCAAAATAATCTTTTTTCCATTTTTAAATAAGACATCCTTGAGATACATTGCCTACAGAATGGGAATCCAATGAACAGCTGTCAAAATTTTCACGTTCCTAAAAGAGATTGAAGACATAATTATCAAAAATTTAATGTTATCATCATATCAACAGCTATATTTGCTACCACTCTATAAGATTTGTATTTGACAGAAATAAAATCTCCACAAAACAGCTCAAACACTTGTCAATTGATTCTTCTTTAAAAAAAAAAAAAAAAAAAAAAAAAAAAAGATGGAAAAAATATTGTAAACTTTTAACGTTACATTATTTTTTCATTTCTCTAAGATGAGAACTCAAAAGATTGATTTTACTTTCGAAGATTATTATTTTTTAGCCAAAGTATTACATATTGTAATGCTTGTTTCATAGAGTATCATAATTTCCGTCTAATATTAATTTACATGAAAACAAAACAATATAAAAAGATTATATAAAAGCGCCAGTGATTTTTCTGGTATTTGTAACCATTGGCATTCTTATTGGCTCTGTCTTGAAGTTTGGAGTTGTAAGCTCGAATATAACAGGAAGGATCATTCCGCGCATTTCGGCCTCCAAAATGTACTTAATCAAGTTTTGATCAGAGAATCTTTCTTTGATGTATCTATCAGCAGTTTCGAACTTTCTAGCAAGTGGCGAACGCTTGGAAAGAATTGCGAGCAAGCTAAGAGGAGTGGAATCATCTCTGAATGTGTCGAAGCTCTCGCATGTTGATATATAAGCAACTTTTTCCAAAATCTCATACCAAGATCGATTTTCTAGATATGGAGCATAACTTGCTGATGCTGCATATAAAAGAATGGAACTTGCAGATGGAGAAAGTCCTGTTTCAATTGCCTGTATAATGGCACCAGTAGTTTCAATCTTATTGGCGCCATATGATAACAAATACAGCAACAGCGCTAATTGATCGATTTGATTGACGATGTTAAGTGCTTTCATTTGAATGAATGCAAATTGAGCATTATCTACGGCAACTTCCCAATTGCTGGAATACATCGATCTCAACTCTTTCAACAGGAAAACGATATGAGTGTCATCAACATTTAAAATTTCCTCCATCCCGCAGTCCATAAGCATTCCTGTGGCATAGGAAAGAAGCATTCTTGCATCCAGCGAATATACATCGAAAGAAAGATCATTTGGAACGTGTTGCGGCATAGCAAGAGTAACAATATCTTGGGGATCTGGAATATCAGGAAAACCACATATCTCTGTAAGAGTTCGAAGCATTCTACTCGTGATTTTGAGATACTCATCATTCTTTGGACAAATTTGAATGAACTTTGATGGCCCGTAACTCATTGTTCCAACTAATGAAGATAAATCTTCGTGTGCTCTTAAATAAAGCTCTGGCATGTCGTCTGGGATCTTCTCTATTGCAATTGAGAAGCGAGCTGCAGAAAGTCCATCCATGTATATTTTTGAGCCTTCAAGAAGAGAGCCGAAGAAGTCTCTGATTGGCTTTGCGCACGAAATGATTCTTCTATCATCAATCTCTCCGAACTGAGTCTGGGCATTTGAATTCATTTTCTCGACTTTCATTTGAAGCTGAGATTTAGAGTTAAATGAGCTTGAAGAGTCTAATTTGATCATAGATACACTGGAGTAAACAGAGATGATTCTTTTTGCTTTAGCAGCAACTTTATCGATATCTAATTTCACAACACCCGCAATTTTACCATCAGAACCTGGAAGAGGAATGAAGTATTTCGTTTGTGTGTCACTGATAATGGATTGCATCATCTTTTGTGTATGCGCTGATATACATTGCGGACTTCCATTAGGAGATATCTTTTCGTTGAATTCAGTGCGAGATTCGTTCAGATCGTTTCTAAAATAATCTGTAACATAAACTTCTGAATCGCAACCAACGGCTGCAGAAAGTGCTTTGTTAACAAGGCTCTTCATTTTGTATAAATCGAGAATGTCAACATGTTGATTAAAAATGTCCATCGTCAATGTTAAATATTTGATGTGATTTTCTTTCCTTTGGAGTTGTTTTTGAAGCTTGTTTCCTTTAACGATTGGATTCAGTGATTTGCACACCATCAGCATTGTGTTTTCATCGAGTTCTGTGAAGAAATCAACGAATTTTCGTGAATAAAGAGCAATAACAAATTTCACAGAGTTGTCTTTTCCAAAGATCGGAGAAACTAAAATAGATGATGTAGGAGTGTTCATATTGATTCTATCTACTGCTGGCTCGAAGAGTACTGATAGCTCCGGCTTTGACATACGAATTAAACGCATTTTGGTGATGCATTGGCCAACAATTCCTGTTGAAATGTTGTAAATTGTTGGTTTTTCTTCGTTTGTATCTAAGAAAACTTTTTTGCTCTTCGAAACATGGAACACACGAACGCCTTCACAGTTGAATACCTCTGCGAGTACTTTTGGCGAGAAATTGTTGATGATTTTAAGAGTTGTCTCGATATTTGGTGATTCATCTGTTTTTTGTTCTAACGAAGGCATGAATTCGCGAATAATGTCTGAGATACCCATGGCTACAAGGAAATCATCCTCTTTAAAGCCTCCCGTTTTATCGAAAAAAATTAATAATAAGTGTTCTATTGGGATTAAGAGTGCCATATTGTTCTTCATGAATATATAATGATCTGTTGCTGTCAATTTTGGGTGTGTTGATGCTATAACTCGTATTTTACCGGTTTTGAATATTGAATGTAAAACTCCTGAGTTAAACTCCCTATTGAGGGTCATACACTCTTTCTGTAGTATAATCTCTGATCCAGAAATCTGAAATATTGCAGCACGTTGAATATTCAAAACTTTTGGTAATGTCGATTCAACCATCTCTGTTAACTGTGCGAATGTTGTTGCATTCACTAAATTGAGTATTGTGTCGAAGATTTGAGAAGTTTCATTGAGTTGTTTAAATACGTTATTCACAAAATCTGTTCTTTTTGTTAATGGAAGTTTTTCACACGCAGAACTTATCGCTCTTGTCTCATCAGTGATGTTTCTTTTGAACAAATATGCGAGAATAAGTGGAAAATCGCGAGAAAAGAAATCAAAATCGAGAGCTGAAAGTAGAGCGGCAGGATAGGACTGATTTTTTGGTTGCGATGATGGTGAATCTATCGAAGATAAAGGTTGTAAAGTCGGAGTTTGAGCATTTGATCTCGTTGAAGTATTTAATCGATCGATATTCTTCAATGTTTTAGCGAAAGGAGATTTATTTCCTGTATAAGATGTCATGTCAGCGTACATTTTGTTCAGAGAATCCATAATTTCGAGTTGTAAATCGACTTGTGACTGTGCTGTTGCAGCATCTTGTTTAATTCTATCCAAAACTCTCGTCTGGAAGGAAATTAAGGACTTCAACTCTTCTATTCTCTCGAATGCTGAAGAAGTTCCATAAAAATAATCAGTACTCATTTTTTAAATTCTAATATTTAGGGGTGATAAAATTGCATTAACCCTCAATAATTTGCATGCCTGATTTTATGATTTTAAAACTCAAATATCAGACAATTATAATGATATTAAAAGGCTGCATATAGAACATATTTGCAAATATCTTCATATTCTTCATCAAAGCACTCCTTAGTAAAAAGATGACTCTTATGCTAACAACAGCTTTGGAATCATTCAAACAATGGGAATTTTGATGGCGAAATCATATTTAAGATGCTGTTTAATTCTTTCAAAAAACTTTTTTAATTGAAATATATTTTGATAATTTGATTAACATTAGATTGTTTTTAGTTAGAAAATCGAAGATATAGCCCTTGCATTATGTTCTCCAATACATAGAGCGTAAAAGAATGAATTTTAAGATTTTGAAAAAAATAATAAAGAAGTAAAATTATTTTAAAATAATTTTACAGATTTTCATTGAGATTACTGAATTTTGAAATAATTTAACCATTTAAGATCAACAATTATATTCAAATTTAGGAGCTTATTCATTGTCAACTAAATTTAGTCGTAAATATACATGATAATATTCTCGACATAAAAATATGCAATAAAAAAGTGATTGCTTTAAATGGTATATTATATTAGGTGAGGCAAGAATGTATTTCAATAGAAACTAGTATTTATTTGGTATTAATTTATAAACACAAAAAATGAAGTATACAAAACAAGTAGCATTCATAAAGGGTTACATGGGGATGTCTGGGAATAGAATGATGGGACGATCAGAGAAGATAACTTTCTTTCTGATCACACTAACAACAGTAATTCCATCAGTTGTTCCTCTTTTGAGGACACAGAGTGGCTTTTTCAGTCTGTGAACTTTTCCTTTAAGAAAATGGTTTCCAATTGTAAGAGTTGCAATATCTCCGTCAATATTTAAAGGACCGAAGGTTTTATCAGTGAAATCATTATCGTATGTCGAAATTTTGCCTTGAAGTTCTATCATTGCCCATTCTTGGACGCCTTCTGAGCGTATTAAAATGGGAATGCGCATTTCAAAATTAAAGTGATAGACCCTATTTTATTTGTTAAACGGAACCATCCCCACTCTAAAAATATCATCCCCTATATATTTCGAATTATTTCTACCCCCACATTAAATTCTAACACCCTTAATAAAAATACAAAATGAACATAATCAATTTTTTGGCATTGGAATGTGATATAAATTCTAAAAACAAAGTAATCAGAATTTATGACATTTATGATAAAATTTTTGTCATGTAAATTTTTGACATTTTGAACAAGAGAAACATATCTTGAACACAACGTATATAGGGAAACCGAAAACTATAAATCAAGATCAAATAAGAGCAAAGTTATTCTATGCAATTCGAGCACATTTTGTTCATTCCAAAGATAGTTCTTTGAAGATTTATGATTTTGTCAAGAACCCCTGCTTATTTTTATTATCCCCAGACATAAAATTTGTATCTCTATTTGATGATGTATTTAGTATCTGCATATGGTGTATATAACAAATATCAAATAAAAACGAGCAGCCGAAAAAAAAATTTCATATCGGCCTTGATCGTCCTTCTTTTTTAATCGTCTTTCCCACAAAATCAATCTGAGGATGTCGACGAGTGCTCACATCGAGATGATCAACAAAATGAAGGCCGGTATCGAACACCAGGCCAGAACCAATGCTGACGCAATGCGTGAGCAAGCAATGCAAGATGCTGAAAGTTTCCGCTCTAAAAAAGTATATCAAGCAAAAATCAAAATCTCCGCTGATGCTGACTTAGAGGAAAAGACAATTCGCTCTCAGAAGGCTGTCCAACTTTCTGTCGTTAATGGTATCCAGAGAAAGAAACTCTTGAACTCACGCCAAGAAGCCATCGACAAGGCTGTCGTAAAGGCCGAAGAGAGACTCGGACAGTACGCTAAAACAAAGGAATACGACGAAACACTCTACAAACTCTGCCTTGAAGGCTTAGTCGCTTTGGGCGACCCAGATGTCAAGCTCGCTGTTCGTGCTTGCGATGGTGAGAAGGTTAAGGGCTTCATTCCTATGCTTGCTAATGAATATAAGGAAAAAACACAGAAAGAAGTCACATTAGGATTATCAAATTACGTTGTTGATGACGCTTGCATTGGTGGTGTTGTTCTTATTTCTAACGATGGTACAGTCCAAATGTCAAATACTCTCAAGGATCGTCTCCATCTTGCTTGCAAAGATCTCTATCCAAAGATCCGCACAATTCTTCTCGATTAAATCACAATTGTCAATACAAGTATCGTTCATATCTTAATAAAATCATTAACTTTCTAATCTATTATTGAACCAAATCTTATTATTCTTTTTCAAGTCAAAATAACAACATTAAATGCTTCAACAAGGACTCCTCAGTACATTGATGATATAATATATTGGATATTATTCTTATCACATTTCATCAATATAAAAAATTACAATTCCTCATGTTTGCACATATATTTAATAGACATGCATGTGCGTTGTAAGTACATAAGTTAGAATTGTTCGCATTAATATAAATAAACTTTATTATACTCTATTTGCCCTTTGCTTTCATTGCCTTCTTAATATCTTTCTTCCTCTGGGTGGTGGAAACTTTGCGCTTCATAAGGATACCAGGTTTCTTCTGAACATTTTCGACTTTCGGCGCTTGTTCGATTTGTTTCTGTTTTCTCTTTGCTTCTGCGATCTGGATTGCTTTCTGATCCTCTATGAGCTTCTGGCGTATCATTTCCATTTCCTTTTCAGATCTAAACATTTCAACGAACATATCTGGTGGACGGATGTATTTAATTACGTTCTTTTCAAGTAATTCGCGTGCTTTAAGGACTCCAGCAAGTGTGGCATCCTGAAATGCTTCCTCGTCGTGATTATTCTTCTTCTGTGGCTTTAATTCCGGTGATTTCTCGAGATCAAGTGTGAATGTTTGCACAAAATAATAATTATTGTCTTCTACTGGTTCTTTGAGAGCCTCTAATTTCTGCTGTAAGACGCTTTTTGCTTCTTCAGCAGAGAGCACTCCGTTACTCATTTTTTGATTTTATCGTCCTCAGACAAAAGTCTTTTTAAATTTGATATTTAGATTTTGCATATCGTAAAAATACAATTTATCAAAATAAAACAAATGAGTGTCGGACAAAAGTGCGCTATTGTCTTTTGACATTCGACACTTTACATGGCAAGTTGTTTTCTTCAATCATTGCAATTTAGCGAATTGCTCCGCAACAGATGACGATCAATGGCTCCGCTACGCCATTGATCGTCATCTGTTGCTCCGGTTTTTAGCCAAAAAAGTTGTTGCGAAGGCAATCGCTAATTCTCCAGGCCATTCTCTGCGGCGCAATTACAGTTGTATCTCGCAATAGCTCAGCGCTTTGCAAGCGCCTCGGTCTTACTCACGCCCGTCCACTATTTTTGAGGCAAAAGATTGTTTTTTCTAAAAAGGAAAAGTTTGTTACGTGCGCGAGTCAAACTTGCATCAATAAAGTGCATAGTTCGACAATTAGCGATTAGGCCATGCCCAAGAATGGGAAAATTTGTTTTTAAGTAACGTGACATGTAAAGTTTCGACACTTTACATGCCAAATAAAAGACAATAGCAATTTTTTAACAACTCTCTAAAACAAATTGCAAGCTTTACATGTCAAATATTTATTACATGCCAAAAATAATTTACGTGACTAAATAATTCTATGGAATAATAAGTATAAAGGAGAATCAAGCTCATCCCATACGAACATTTGTTGATTTCCGAATGAAAGATGTACACATTATTTAAATATGAATTTATTTTTTTTCGGAATAACGATGCTAGGAGATCTGTATGAAATTCAAAGCATAAAATTATACAGAAAGGTGTAATGTATGCATTTTGTTTTGAGTAATAAAATTAGTTTCGAATTAAAATTTGCTTTTATAACGGGTGAGTTCTTAGGAATAAAAGTGCAAGTAATTTAGATGATATTAACAATATTGTTGGCTTAAAGAGTTCGAAAATATTTTTTGCAAGTCTTGAATCTTATAAAAATCTTGTAAAGGGCTAGGGGTGCCTTTGCACGAGAAATTTGTATCATTTGTTGCAATTTTGAAAGATTTTTGAACGAGGTTGAAAATATTTTTGCAAATATCGATGAAATTAATTGTAAAAAGATTATGCACCTTCAACCCTGGGCTGTTTGAAGAAACAAATCTTTAAAGTAATGAAAAGAATGATAATATAGCTTATAAAAGCTAATGATGAGAAAAGCAGACCGAGCCACTCCAAGCTTTCCATCTCTTGTTCAGCAACAACGAACTGAACTTTGAGAATAATTCCGAAAATTTCTAAAAACATCAAATAAGAAAAATGAAAATGTGACATCTAAACCTTTAAACATTTATTAAATTAAAGATCATATATACTATCAAAATATCAAAGAAAAGTTCAACATTGATTTGTAAAATCTTGAGTTATTCGAATATCATCATGAATAACGATATCTATTCAAGTTTAACCAAAATCAATCCTTATACGTGTTATTGAAAGATAAATGGAATGCAATGATATGAAAGAAAAGTATTGATATCGATAAAAATTCTGGTTCGATAATTTATTTGTTGAGTTGGCAACTGTGTATCTGAAAAATGAAAGCTTAGGTGGTAAAATGATAAATTGTAAGATGGATTGGAGAATTAAGAAATAATCATGAAATTTCAATCATATAATCTTAAAAACTCAAAAATATTGAATGCACAACTGTGTGGATTCTAAATTTCAACTCGAATTCTGTTACTGAGGTCACGACGATAACGATAATTGTAAATGTTTTCGATTTTCTCCATTTTCTGTATCTCGAAGCCATCAGACATCGAATGCAACACCTGCAAGAGACATTACATGAACTTCCAACGCGGCATGCACGGAATCAAGGGCCCTTCCGACTTTTTATTCTGCAAAGGCAATAAGAGATGCGAGAAAATGTCCCAGAGACTCCACAAGGTCTTCGTCAACCACACATCCCCAGATGTTATCTGTGAATCCATCGGCAAATGCCGTCCAAAGGCTCAGGCTCTCTCTGTTAAGCCAAAGAATGCCGGAAATTTTGATGTTACACTCCACGAAACATGGGACAACTGCGAGTACTGCACATCCCTCATCGATTACCTCACTGGCGAAGGCACACAGGACGTTGCTGTTCCAGTTTTCAGAAAACTCTTCGTTAAGGTTTGCGAGAAGGCCGAAGTTATCTCATCATACTGCAGCCACATCAACGACCACCACATCAACATCATGATCAACTTAATCGCTGCTAAGTTCGAGAATACTGAACTTTGCGGACAAGCTGGCTTCTGCTCGACCCAATACAATTAACTTTTCAGTCAATTTGTTTAATGTGATAATGTTATCCTTTAATTCCAATAAAAATTAATTTCACCTTAACTTTAATTTCCTTCTTATAGCAGTTCGCGTGATATTGCTCACACTCAAATACCTCAAAAACTTCTACCCCTCAGACGCAATCATAGATTTTTTGCTATTTCATATTGAATTTTTGAACATTTGTTATTTCATAATAATATTTATAAATTATAATATACAGCTTGAGGGCAGATAAAAAATGAAATTTGGGCAATTTGAAATATTTTTGCAATGTAAATCTTGGTTCTGTCATGTAAAAACTCTTAATTCGACATATGCCACGTAAATTTGAGATATGTCAAGTAATCCGAAATATGCCACGTAAAACGAATATATTTTATGGATACGCATGCAAGTGTCGCTTTGTACGACGCTGGCGAGTTCTGTTTAATTTTATTAGTCAGACCGCCGATGAAAGAGACGACGTATCTATTCTTTATTCACAAAATCACAGGATCCGTCGATTTTTCAGGAATGGAAAATCACGGCGTATTCAACAACATCGGAAGTGCCGAAGGATTCATTGATGTGGTATACGAAGCAAAATTAATCGCGAGAGGTATCGGACTTACTGGATTGGTTAGAATTGGATCAAGATTATACATGAATATCATCACAGAAGCCGTTCCTGTTGCTTATTTCGCAAATAAACACACAATATTTAAAGTAACGAAGACCCAGCCATTGTGGTTTACGCTCTCTTACTATCCGAAATGCAATGATGACGATATGCGAAGAAGTCAGCGTATCGAAGACTTTCCGATTACTGATTTTCACATATTCTGCAATACATACGATCTGTCAATGACTTGCGGCCGCAGCTTCTCGAAATCATATTTTGTTTGGAATAACTGGATGGCAAAGCCTTTCAGTGATTTGGGTGTGAGAGATGCGTGCATATATTTATACCAAGGCACAGCCACTACAAGTCAACTTGGAATTTTTGGCACTGTTTATAGATTTAGTTTAATCACATTGAGATCTGCTGAACATCCGGGCACGAGATACACAGCAAGAGGTATAAATAAGACAGGTTATGCGGCTAACGAAGTTCAATGCGAATTAATCATCGAAACAACTGATGGCAAATTATATTCTCACGTATTTCGTCGAGGCACTGTTCCTGTAGAATGGCAGACGCTGGTAGGACAAGCATTGCCAACTGCTTCATTGAAAGTTGAAGATAACAGTGATAAATATTCCCACCTTTATTTCAAGAGAATCAGGAAAGAATTTGATGCTCCAAATTACTTCAAAGGATTCGTTATTGTCAATCTTCTCCATTCTGATCCAAAGCACCCGGAGCGTGCTCTTTGCGATGCTTATATTCAGGCTATAGAAGGTGTTAAGAAGTATGATGAACTTCAGAACATCCAATATATCGAATTCGACTGGCACGCCAAGAAGAAAGAACTTGACACACCAAAAACTGTTGAAGAGTTCTGGGATCATATACTCAAGGCAATGGGCGAACCAACATTCACCACCATGGAGCTGACAACGCCAATCGAAAAATCAACATCATGCAATTCAGATTCATTCGAGTTCGTCAATGATGAAACACTTTCGAAATGTGAAATGAAGACAACCGGATTCCAGAATTATATTTTCAGATTTAACTGCATGGACTCTCTCGATAGAACAAATGTCGGATGTTTCTATTACACGTGCTTGATTATAATATGCTTCTTATGCCAGAAGATACCAGAGCCTCTCACATACAACAGTTTATTCGAAACAGATGCTCAGCTTCGCAGATTCCTTGCAAACGCATTCATTGATATCGGTAATGTCGTTTCAACAATGTATACTAACACTGATGCATGCATGACAAATATCTTCAGAGATGTTGGCGGCATCGAAGAAAAGGCACAGAGTGATGGCGCAATTGCTATGAGCAGAAGATTTCAGAACTTCGTCAAAGATAAATTCAGAGTTAAAATCATCAAATTATTCGTCGGCTTTGATTACGAAATAGTTCTTCACGGATTGGATCATGGTATATCGATTGTTTGTGCATCAAGTTATCCAGGATCTTTCTTGATTCCATATCCAGGATCATTGAATACACAGAAGAGTCTTGAATTCTTAATCGATTATAAACCAGCTGCACTTAAATGCGACAATGTTGGCCAAATGACACAAATCAGGCTTCTTCTTAGTCGCCCAGTTTATATTGATTCCATTGTTATGAAGAGCACAGCCGAGGCAGCTCCAGCATTTATTTCTTTCGATGGAGGACTTACACAAACATCTATTGTTCCTCTTTCAACGAAATTTGCTGTTCCTCAGGTAACAGGAAAGAGCTGCTTCATCTACAGAATCACACCTGAATTCATGAACGGAAAGCAGACATTAGTTAGAATTCTTTTGATTAATATTTATACAGTCAACAAGAAGATCACTCTTTCTAACATTTTCGTTTTCGGTTACATTAAGCCGCATCTATGCGATTCGAATGATTTCCCACAGACATACACAGATCTCTCATTTGTTAATCTCTCGCCAACACAGAAATGGCCAAGAATTACAGACACATCATCTTTAGTTGATACAATTCTCAGTTATAGTCAGCCAACATTCGAAAATGCTGTAATGCTTGAACTTTCAAGATTGCATCACAAACATTCAAGATTGGCGCTTTTGGCCGAATTATTGTATTTCGGACACAATCCAGGTGATTATATATTCTCTAACTTCAAGCCAAAGCCAGTCAATGAATCGCGTCATGTTTGCACAAATCCAGGAAGCTCAACATGGAAGTGTGGATCTTGTGGCAACATTTTCTGCGAAAATTGCTCTGCTGGAAATCACGTTGACAAGTGTTTGCTTTTCGATCAAGAAACAACAATATGTGATAAATGTTTCCAGGTGTATCAAAAGAGAATTGCACAATTATCTAATCTCGCCAAGTTCTACAACTTCTACACTCGTTTGCATTATCCAGTTCAAGACGATTGGGAGAAGTGGTTCAAACCAAGAGTTGACAATAAAAACTTCTTGGAATTCCCACGTGTATCATTTATTGATGCAGGCAACAACGTTACTGGTGAGCACGAAAAGCCAGAGTGCAATCTTCTTTTCTGCAAAGGAGAAACAGCTGCAATCAAAGGTGATCACAACTTCCAGTTGACACTTGGCGCGATTCATGTTATTGAAAAGATTGAGTTAGAGTGTTCTGACGATACATCGATGACAATCCATGCAATCGGCATCGACGATGATACAACAGCTGGCGATGAAAGAACTCGTGAAGTTAAATTCGAGCCAGGAGTTAAATGCAAAGAAGTTTCTATGCTCACTAATTTGCTGATTATCTACATGAACAATGGCACTCTCAACAAGATAACATTCCATACACAACAGTATATAAGAAATACAATCAAAACTCCAATCGATAACGAAATATATCACAGATTACCTGATCCAATCACAAAGAAGGCAAACTTGAGCTACACGGAGCCTTTTGTAATAGTTAAGTTCTCCAAGCCAATGAATGTCGCAGGAATTCTTTGTGAAAAGTTTAACTCAGTAGGATCACTTATTATTTACTTCATCACAAGTGATATAGAATCAAGTGGTGAACTGGAGTACTTCAACTTGCCATCAGGTGCCACTGATTACGCTGTAAACCTTTGGGAAATGAGAGCTGAGTCACTTAGATATGAGAGAAAGGAGGTAGAAAAGAAGGTCATCAAGGGAGTCATCGGAGCAAGAATCTATGCTGTCGATACAAAGCCTGATTTTACTAGCGGCAAAATTTCATTCTTTTAATTTTTTATATTTTATTTGTTTTTGTATTTAAAAGTCATTTTTCATTTATGTAACAAGCAATTTTTGTTTATTTACAAACAATATTTTTTATGCATTTTTTTTGGAATATTTCAAAAATATCAAGTTGGTTAAGTAAGCCAATGAAGATCAAATGGGGTTTTGTTGGTTATTGAGGCTGTGCTTTTGAACACATATATTCGTGAATTGGAAGGGCCGAAATTTGAACCTCCTTTCTGCAATATTGGCATTTAACGGTCTGCTTGGATAAGTCTTTAATCGGCATTTGTCTAATTGGTCTCGGCGGCGCTGCTCCAGACATTGTTTTAATATTTATGACAAATAAAAAATAATTTGTCATGTAAAATAAAATGACTAAATATAATATAACATGTAAAAATTTATAAGACAAAAAATGTTTGACAAGTAAAGTTTGTTTTACACGGCGAAAATAATTTGAAAGGCCATGGCCGACCATAAAAATGCTCGCGATGATGACCATATCGCTACTTTCTGAGTAAGATGATAAGAACCGGTCTGAGCGGCAACTCAATATGTATCAAAATCTTAGAGGCCAATAGCAAAATATACTTATTTTACAACTGATATTTTTCAAATCATATAAATATCATTTTTGCGTCTTGTATTTAATAATCTTATTGTGATCATTTGAAATCATAATCAACAAATTGCTTTTATTTTTGTTGAATTGTTTATATTCATTTGTGATCTTTTGATATATTTTTTTGATCAATGAATGTTTCAATATGCTTTGTTATGCTTAACAAAATAGACATAAACACTTGTGTTAGAAAGAAAATTTTCAAAATTGTATTTGATATCAATTTTGATTTTGAATGCTTTGCTCAAAATCTAAGGTATAGACTAGGGATGTAAATTATATGCAATTAAACATAAAACTATTATGGTGATTTTAAATATTGATAATACAAAACCACTGAGATGCAATTTTGTGTTACCGATTTGCTTTGAGTGTATATCTAAAAACTGAAATGTCCTCCAGTTTGCTTTAGTAAAAAAAAATTTATTGAGCTGGATCGAAAGCATCACGGAAAGCGTTGAGCTCCTCTGTCTCGACCTTGCCGTAGTTAACGATGGCACAGGCACCACAGTTCATCTGGCGGCGGACGGAGCCGTCAGCCTTGAAGTGTGTGAGGCCAAGAGCGCGGCCAAGGAGTTCCTTCTGGGCAACAGCCTGGAGCTTGACGTTGTGCTTCTTGCAGAGGCCTGTGACGAGGTTCTTGTAGTCCTTGTTCTCGCAGTCATCAGCAAGGAGGACGAGGAGAGCCTTGCCCTTAAGGATAGCCTTGATTGTGCACTTGACACCCTTAGCAACGTTGCCGGAGAGGTTGATCTGGTGGAGACCCTGCTCGATAATTTGGTTGTTTGTAGCACCTTCCTCGGACATAAGAATAAAAGGAAGACCAAAACCGCCCCCACATTTACAATAATCGTCACTATGGTGCTGTCACGTTTTTGTCAAAAATAATTTTACATGACATAATATCACAAAAGATTCCAATTTACGTGTCAATTTGAATTTATCCGTAAAAACGCTTTCTTTAACGTTTGTTTGCTTAATGAAATGAGAATCTACAATTTTGTGAGCAGAAAGAATTTTGACAAATCAAGAATTTGATTGTCACTTTTTAGGAATTAACAGTTGTGCACTATAATGTTGTGGAGACACATATAACAAATTTCGATTTTTGAAAGGTGGGGCCTCAAAAATGTTCATATCACATGTCGGAAGATGTTAGAAAATGACGACTGATACACGTTGAGAAAATGAGGAGGAAGAGGAGGACTTCAGCGAAGTCAACTGCACATTCGGATTCTTCGATCCCATTCCTTCTGATGCAATGACAATCAGCGCTTTCATGCCTCGTTATGTCCCAATTAACAGACTTGAAATCGCCAGAGCAATTGCATGCCAAAACCGCGTCAGAACAACAATCAAAGAGCACATCGAAAACGGAATGCCCGGAGACAACTTCTTCGGCTTCAATTCAGTCTTAAATCTCGGTGTTTATAAAGACGTCCTTCCAAGCTTCGAGCCATTCATCAAGTGGCTTATTGGACTCGGAAACCCAGCTTTGACACAAGTTATCAATCAGCATCTCAATACAACAGGATGGATCATAAATGAGCGTGCTCGTGGCGCTCCAGATGGTCTCGCACCACATCTTATACGTGGCCTCTGGAAGGAGATCAACTGGGCAACAGAAGACCTCGACACAGAGGAAGATCGCGCTTCTTTCCGTTTCACACACTACATAATGATCAAGAAGGTTGCAATTACAGAGGATGGATTCGTTTTCCCGAATATCGAAGATGAATTCTTCTACAAGGAAGCTCCAGTTAAAATCGAGTTTGAAACTGGCGGCGAGGACGGCGATCTCGATGGCGTTGACTAGCACCACATGGTTCTTCTCTTTGAGCCAGAAGTCGTCCAAACTGTTCGTATTCAACTTAATCAGACTTTCATGATTGATGAATCAATCTATGAGAACGAAAACGAGTAACTGCATTATTAGAGCTAGAGTATTAATAAAGAATTTTGTGTAAATATTACATTGAATTGATTGAAATAGTTAGAAAATCTTTGACTTTTGTATTTTCAACTGCTGTTTATAATATAGCATATATAGGACTAAGGAAACTTGTGTGCAAAGTTTGGTGTTCCAGTTTCAATTTTCAAAGGTTGTTCCTTTTTTACATATCAAATTAAGTTTTACATGGCATGATTAGTTTTACACGACATTTTGTCAAATATCTTCTCAAATTTTATATGTCAAAATATTTTTTACGTGACATAATGATGGATTTAATTTGTCAGGTGTCATATATTGTCAAAATTCAGCCTTATTTGTCATAATTTTTTATCATGAAATATTTCATATGGAGGACTTGTCGACGGATTTAACATACAATGCTGAACAAGATATCACATATAGGGTTATATCAGGAACTGTACAAGTGATGCAGCTCCGTGTGTAATCACATCACAATTTAATTTATTAACCATTCCTGATACAATTGATGAAATAAGAATAGAATCAATAGGATCACATGCATTCGAGGCATGTAGCATCAAAGAAATAATAACGCCAAATAATCTCAAAAAAGTTATTAGTTATGCATTCGATCTTTCTAGAATTGATCGAATTGTATTCCCACAAACGCTTTTATCAGTTGACACATATTGTTTTGTTGGTTCAACAATACAGTTTATTGATTTCTTTAATTGTACGAATCTTGTGTTTTTAGGTAAATTTCAATTTTATTGGGCCATATTAGGAAACCTGATTCTTCCTGATACATTAGTTGAAATCCCAAGGAACTTCCTTTTTGCATGTTCTATTCCAAACTTTTCTATGCCTGATTCAGTTAATTTAATAGGTTCCGGAGCATTTCTTCTAACTATTAGACTTAAAAATATATCTTCGAAAAGCAAAAACTACGTCACACATAATGGAGTTTTATATAGTTCGAATTTAAGAACGCTCATCAAATATCCTGCTGAGTCAAATGTCGAAATTTTACCAAGTGTAACAGAATTATCAGATATCGGAGGACTTAGCGGCATGACATCAGATTCTTTTATTCTAAAATCAAAAGTATCTAAAATTGAGCCTTATGGAATGGAAAGATGCTCCTATTTAACCAAATGTGATCTTAGCTGTGCAATTATTAGAGAGATTCCCCAACATCCTTCGAATAGTCTTCGTTCTCATTGCCAGAGAGCATTTTTATGTTCGATAAATGTAAATAACCTTATTACAAGTCAATTTTGTTGCCATTTTGACAGTCAAAATATAACCTTATATAAATTGCAGCAAATTGACAAGTTTTATCGCATTTCTCTATCATCAACATATCATTTTACCAATACTTCTATTGAGGTCCTTTATTATATTCATTATTTGCATAGATTTGCCAACTTATAATTTAAAACCTTTATATCGACTGTTTTTATATAATTATTCGTGGATATTGGAACTTCTTATTGTATGTTAATCTAAAGAAGCAAATACACATTCTTCCTACCATCTAACTAATTAATTTTTGTTTTCTCAATTTAACAAGATGATGTCCAAACTATAGCAAAACTTCTAAATAATATTGATTTTCAAGATGATAAAAAATGAAATAATTTGGTATCATTATGATGATGAAACATTTACAATTAGTGAAAAATGAAAATAATATTCTAGTATATGCTTAACTCAAGGAAAGCACGCTCTTTCTTTTTTGCGATAGTCGACTTCACATATGCTAAATTTTGTTAGTTTTTTCAGCTACCTTTGCATGCATAGAATCATGTTTGTAGTATGAACTTTTGTAGAAAATGCAACATGGGATAATGAGAATATTTTGACAATGAGTTCTGAAATGAGAAATGAAATAATGAAATTAATGTCATGTATTTTGATTTTTTGCCATGTAAAGTCCCAAAAATCATTTTCTGATCATGAATATCATCTCAATTGCACTTGAAAGCATGATGAATTTCACGCTCGTTTTGTTCATGATTTTCTGCATGTTCTATTGGGTCTCCGGTTTTACCGCAGATCATTTAACATTGGCACCAAATTTAGTGAGAATCCTTAATTTCATTATAACAATTAGCACATTCACCAATTTCTTTGAGTACCCACTTTGGATATCAATTTCTACTTCATTAGGATCGCTTTTATGGACTTTTGTCTGTTTTAATAAATATCCAAAGCTTTTACGTGACAGAAGAGACTTCATTTACGCGTTATTGCTGACAGCAGTAAACCACTTTTTGTGGATGTTCTATTATTACAGCGATCTTTATCCGACAAAATTTATTGCAACGACATTCATCGTTTTTATTTGGTTAAATCCAATCATTATCATTGGTTCATTTGTAAGATACGATGAAAGTCAGAAAAGAGCTTTCGTTGGTTTTTGGAAATCAATGTATTTAGCTATGGAATCAGAAATGCATTACAATATGGCAAGACAGGCCAAGAAGAACCGTACTGCATAATTTTACATTTATTTTGTTGTTTATTATAATATCAGTAAAATAATTTTTCTAAGCATTACTTTGCCTATTAAAATAGCTTCGCGCAATGCAATATATAACTTTTATAATGAAGAAAAGAATCATTATTTTAATATTATTATTTTCGAATAAAAGATTTGATAATATTTGATTATTTTTAATGTGTGCACTTCCTATATAAGCAGAAGAAAAGCTAACTATGTATCATGATATAACTATATTCATCACTGAGCTTCGATTTCATCATTCAATTTTCATGCAGGCAGAATTTAAGGGTCTGCTATGGCCAAACTTCCTGTATCGTCCTTCATTTTTTTGGTGTATTTTTAACTTATTTAGGGTATAAGAAAAAGTTAAAAAATCACCAAAAAACAATCTTCTTGATTTTGTTTTCTTTCATGCTAAGGATTAATTGCTTGGAGTATCGCAGCTCAATTTCAACTTTTTAAATATAATATTAATAATCAGCGGGAAAAGGTGAAATCATTTACCATTTTAATAGCCACTTGAATATATACATGCTAAAAATATGCTGATAATTGTAAAGTAGTCAAATAAACAAGCAAATCACAATGAAATTCTGCTGTTTCTTCGCGTTCAATTTGTTTGATGCATTAAACAGTTACTATAGCCTATTATAGCTATGTTATTTCAATTGGGTGCTTTGGTATCCATAAATAACACGAATTATTACACCTAAATTTATGGATAGCTCTACATTGGTTCTAGGCTTTCATCCACGTGAATTGATAGCATAACTGTCTCCCATTGCGTTATTTCGTGTAAATGCCCTAAAGCTTTCATATGTTTTTCAAAAATCGAGGAATTTTTGAGTAATAATTCATTTATTTTTATGCTCAATATTCATATATCAATGTTTTGTTGTGAAATTCATATTTGTGTGAGAAGAAGTGTTTTTACTCTCAAATTTGGTTTTTAGCGACCAAAATCGGCAAAATTAGCATTATCATTATGTAAATGTTATAATAAACCATATTTTAAACGGTGAATAAGGTTAAAAGTCACGTTTTTCACAATTTATTTGACACTGTTTACATTAATGAAATAGTATATATGTTGCTAATTATTTTCCCATCGTTTTTATTTTTGAATACTTTATTTTTATTAATCAATAATTTCATCATATTCATTGGGAGGCTATGAGTATAAGTTGGTGTATCACTTTAAAAACATGTTATATGTGCATGCGTCTATGTATATTGTCATCTCCGCAATGATTTCGTGTATTTATAAATTAAGATACTTAACAATTATTCAATTAGGAGCTTGTATTATTTGTAATATGTTACTATGTTGTTGGCATGTGATATATTTATAATAAATATTGCTATTTATTCAATAATAAACTGATATCAACTTGTTATTGAAAAATATGAAATAATATTATATGTTTAACACTACAACTATGTATGACATCACACAAGAGTTATATTTGCCCATACATGTTTGAACTGGTTCTGACCCCCAGAGTTGATACACTTCTGTGTGAGATTATCTTCAAAAACATGTATTTTCAAATTATTTTGGCATTACAGCGATCTCAGTACTACAAATAATGCAAATCATACTTTGAAATCGAGAAATATGCAAATTTTGCTGAATTATTTTTAAATTTTTCTCCCTTTTAGTATTTTGCAAATTTATTACCAAAATACTGCTAAGTGATGATTGGTAAATGAATTAATGCAAGAAAAAAGGGCCCTGATTTTCACATCACTCGTGTTTTTTTTGAAAAAATCACATTTCTTTTTCAAAGTCCATGATTTTTAAGTTTTGATCGATTTTTAAGTGAGTGATATTAATGAATCTCCTCTAATATGCTATATGCAAAGAATCGAATATCATTGTAAATCTAGATCTCTCTATCTTGAAAAGCATCAAATTGTGGGAAATACGTTTTTAAGACAATCTCATAGAATATTTTGAGAACCTATATTTGGCCATAGTGGACCCTTAAAAAGAAATTCATCAAGTTTTTGGAATATACACAATTTTTAATCAGTTGATATTCATTCTTGCATCGCTTAATTTTAAAATTTCTGCAAATTCATTAAAATTATTTTCAATAGCAAAATCAAGAGGAGTCTTCCCATCTTTATCTTTTGCAACAATGTTAGCAAGGCTTGAAATCAATGTCATTACAATTTCTCGACTTTTATACATTGCATCAAGATGAAGAGGGGTCCACATACAATAACTTTTTGCCTCAACATTAGCACCATTTGAAATCAAAGTTTTTACAACTTCATTGTTGTTATATTTGGCAGGAATGTGAAGTGGCGTCTGCCTAGTATTATCTTGTACGCCAATATTGACCCCACTTGAAATTAATTTAGTCATAACATCATTACTGTTATTTTCGGCCGCATAGTGAAGTGGAATCTTCGCATAATTTTCTTTTAATTCAATGTTGGCACTATTTGAAATCAATATTGTTGCAGCACCTTCGCTGTTACAGTTAGCTGCATGATGAAGTGGGGTACGGCCACCATAATCTTTTCCATCAATGTTAATACCAATTGAAATCAATTTTCTTACAATTTCAAAACAATTAAATCTTGCAGAGAAATGAAGGGCATTATATACTCGTAAATATATTGTTTTAATATTTGCACCAATTGACTGAAGATAATCAATAATGGAAAGTATGCCAAATAATGGATTGCAAGGAAAAGGGAGATTATAATCTTTCGCCGTTGACATTACGTATATAAAACCTAAGAGTTTCAAAGAATAACACAAATGCACAGTTGGTATTTCGAGATTAAATGTTTCGTGAAGATAGATGAGATGATCTAGGTTGTGCGTTTCCATAACATTAATCATTTTTTTCTCATCGGGTATAATACATTGAAAACATTCATTAATGATTTCTTGATTGCCGCCAGTGTAACTGTAAGCTAGACATGCATTGTTTAAGTCGACCTTGTTACTACACAGGAAACGAAAACATTCGATTTAAAGGTGCAGACAGTTGTTGTGATGCATGCATGATTCTAGGGAATCTGAACAAAGCAGTATGTTAGTAAATGATTTGACATCATCTTGGAATATGCAATTAAGAATTGGATAGGAAACATAAAGATTTAAAAGCTTTTCTAGACTTTTGTTAAAGTAATTTTGGAAATGATTGGGAAATAACCCTTTATTGAATTCAACATTAAACTCTTTTGATATAAGACATTGAAAGATTGGTCTTAATATAATTACATTTGGCATAGTTTTGAAACACAAAATGATGAATTTGAGAATGTCCCAAAAGTCTGGCTGGAGGTATGGATGATTTTTGAAAGAAAGATCAATTAGGTTAAAGATTACAGAAATTTCAAGTTGGTGAGTCTTCAGAAAGGAAACAAATTCATTTTGCAGCATTGTGGATTCCCCTGGTTTGAGATTGACAAATCGACCGAAGAATTCGATGTAATTGCTATACTGATCCCGTAAAAGTTCAAACATTTCGATGTTCAACTAATCCGACATTTAAAGAATTTCAAAAATTTACCAACAACAACAATTTTTTTGACACTTTATATTCCCAAAATATGACAATTGACAGAAAAACGAATGAGTGAAATTTGGAGACTTAAACAATGCTCATCTTTTCACGATTTCGAGTTCATACACCGCGGCAAACATTATCCTATGAATTCGATATTGATTTGCCACGTTTCTCCCGTTATTCGCAAATTATTTTTTTCGGATAATCCAAAATCTACTTTTGAAATTCCTCCGGTTGAGGGTGACTTCAACCAATTCATATCAATGCTTTATGGCAAAGAAATTCAAATAAATCCGTATAATTGCCAATTTTTCAAATTTATCGGCGATTTTTTAGGAATAGATTCGATTTCAGTTGCTGCCAACAAAATATGCGAAGAGTTTAATACAATTGAAAGTAATTTAGAGTGGGCAATACAATTATTTCATGCCAATTTACCTCGTGAAAAAATTATTAATACTTTAGCTTATAATATGGATTATATATTGAGTGATAAGATGTTTCAAATATGCCCATGTGGTTTGATTCAAGAAATACTTCAACCAATAAAAAATCCTTCAGTTAAATTTGATTTTATTCAATTGCTTATTGACTACGACCAAGACAAATATAGAAATATAATGGATTTACCTGATGATCCCACGATTTTAAAACACTATATGCAAGAATCAAATTTAGATCTTAATTTATTACGTAATAAGATATTGAAAACTTTCCAGTGTTGTAAAGTAAATGAACCAAAGAGTTCTTCTGCATTTCCGTTTCGGTATCCAAATTATTTTGATGGAATTCTGTGCTCTAAATATGTAAGTCCAAGTTTATACACATTATCATCCAGCGATGCATTCGGTGGTCAATATAAAATAGAAAATATAGTTAATCCACGTGATGATTCAAAATTTTTTATTTCTGTATCAGAAGATAGCCCTTTTTTTGATATTAAGTTCAATCTCTCGAAAGCTAAAGTCACGTCGTATGCAATTAAATCTTGTACAGATGGTATTCATGGATTTTGTCCGCGAAGTTGGACATTAAAAGGATGTGTAACTGCGGATGGAAGCGATTTCGTCACAATAGACTCAGTGCATAATAATACATTATTAATAGGTGAAAACAAAACTGCTTATTTTGAGATCAAATCTACACCAATGCCTTTTTCTATTATAAGGTTTACCCAACTAGAATCCAATCACCGTGGCAACACTAGCTTGTTCATTAATGCGTTTGAACTGTTCGGTTTCTTGCAAGTTTATCAAGAGTACAAATCAGAAATATAATTTCTTCTTAGATAAATAATATAGCAATGTCCGCTTATCTCTGTACAGCTATGTTATACCGATATAGTATGTAATGCATTCCAATAATTTTCTTTCAATCTTATTGCATAAAAATTTTTGTTTATTTTATCTCCTGCTATATTTCCATCCTCTTAAAACCCATTGTAGCAAGTTTTGGGCATTTTTTATTCGCATTTTAGAATTTGGCAATGGCAAAAAATTCAAAGTTAATGACAAACGAAGGCGCAATACCCAATTATTCACTATGTAGATCCCAAATCCACCATTAGTTTAAAAAAAATATAACCAGTAAAAGTTTTTTATAGAAAATTTGTAAACTTCTGAAAAGTATTATTTTTTGTTTTATATATTAACTATTCGCGCTGTAAATCAATAATCCAAAATTTTAGAAAATTTCAAAATGTCTTTGTGTATTGCAAATGGGTTGCGCCCTCTTGATGTTTTCCCATTTGCAACATATCAGGAGAAAACCGCCGCCCAGATCATGAATGACTTGAGGATCAGCGAGTCTATTTTAGGTTTTGTTGGCCCATTTTATATCGAAAGTCTTAATACTGACTGCTTCCCACTGATTTTGCACCCAGAATTGGAAATAAAAGAAGAGATCGATACATATAAACCACCTAAATATTACTTAAAAGCAATACCTGTTTCGCAAAGTGGACAATATTGGTTTTTCGTTGAAGTTCAGACTCAACTCAAGTCGGTTATTGATCCAATAGCGGTACCAATATCCACTACCGAGATTTCGAAGATGACTGTTGAAGATATTCTTCTCGCTTTCAAAGCACGCTTTGGTTTTGATTTTTCAGACGAAAAAATATCAATGAGCGGGCAAGTTCTGTCACTGCAAGATCCTGCAAAACCAATTATTGACAAAACTAAGACGTGTATGCTTCAAATTTCATTAACAGTTTGTGAACAAGGAAGAAAGAAAATTACTGGTCGCGAACACATAGCACACGAAATCGTATCAACAGAAGAGTCTTATGTCAATGATTTGAAGATGTTAGATGAATATTGGCAGCCTGCGTTTCAGAAGACGAAAATATTCGATGAAGCAGAACTTCACAAGCTATTTCGAGAAATTAAAGGAATCAGACAAGTGCACGAGAATTTTCTTTCGGATTTAAAAACTATCGAAATTAGATTTGGATGCGAGCTTTCTTACGTGTTCCTGAAGCATTTGCAGAACTTTACAAAAGCAATGGTTTTTGTTTCAGCCTACAAAGCGCTTGACGATATGGTGAAAGCGAAAAGATCGACAAAATCAATCGATAAACAGTTTAAAGAAATCGAAGTAAAATGCCCAGATAGTTTTGAGCGCACATTTCTGTCAATTTACATCACTCCAGTCCAAAGATACCCAAGATATCCATTATTATTCCGCGAACTCGACAAATTCACGCCCAGTTTTCACGCCGAGAAAGAATACATCGGCTTTACGACACAGAAGTTAACAGCTGTTAACAAATGCGTTGATTCAATTTCGCACAGAGTTTTATCTTTACAGAAAATGGAGGAAATACAGAACGCTATGCCACCAAAATACGTTATCATCGAGCACGGCCGAGAACTCATTGAAGAAATCGAAGTTAGAATTGTATCAAAAAGATCTGGACAAGGAAAATTGTTATTGTTCAACGACATCGTCCTCCTGTGCTATCAAAAGAAAAAACAAATAACTCCAATCATGAATTGCGATATATTGAATTTCCAATTTGCAAATGGAAAGCCAACAATATACTCATTTTACATTGTTTGGGAAGGAGAGTCCTACCAGGTCGATTTTACATATTTAAACGACAAACGAAATTGGCTCTATCAATATCATACAACAATTGCAGAAAAATACAAGAAAATCAACATCACACAGCCGTTCATCACATGGTTGGACGTCGACATGGCACAGTGCATCACAGAGAGAATCTCACACGATGGCTGTGTTTCTGCAGGTTCTGCTTTCTTCTTTGGAGGTGCGAATGCTGCTTTTGTTTCCACATCATCTCTTATTTGGTACGTTATTTCAGAACAAACGTGGGCATCAGAGGAAACTCCAGTTTCTGCACGTGAAGCACACACGATCACTGCACTCAGAGGTAATCTTTATGTTGCATTTGGCTACTCGAAGAAATCCGGAAGAGTGTTTCATGATATTTGGTGCTACAACATCACATCAAAGCAATGGACGGAGATCAAACCAAAGAATGAAAAGCCTCTCGCTCGTTACGGACACACATGCGTTGCCTACGACAAGAAGCTGTACTTCTATGGTGGAAAAATCTGCAAGAGAAAAGGTTCTTCAGACGCTTATTGTACAGAATTAATCTCTGTTTACGAGCCTGAAACAAACGAATATTACGAGCTTCAGCATACATCTTTCTTCCCAGAAGCACGCTATGGACACACAGCAACGTTAATGAGAAGAAAGCACGCAAGAATGGTTGTCGTTGCAGGAAGATCAGATGAATTTTTCGGAGATTGCTGGATTTACGATTTCAAGTCCGGAAAATGGTCATCTCGTGTCAGAGCAAATGTTGATTCGAGGTTTGATCACAAAGCATGTCTCGTCGGAAGATGGCTGTTCATCAAAGGTGGACTTAAAGATCCAAGCGGCAGAGAGAATGTTATCATCGACACGAAATCATGGACGATTGTCGAAGACGTCAAGCACTTAGGTAACGTTCCTCCAAACCTCTGTAGGCACACGCTTCTCTCGATAGATAACTTCAAGGCGCTCGTTTTTGGAGGAACAGACAGAAACAAACACAGAGATTACTCAACAGCTTGGATCGCTGATTTCGGCGGTTCCTCGCACAACTTCACAGACAGCAACAAGCCGATTGATCGCTACTGGCGCAACAACTCCATTGATTGGTTCACAAACACAGAGCAGGAAACAAACATGAAATTAGTTTCTGACGGCTCTCAGTATCTCTTCCTCAAGGAAGATTCTGGACTTCCATTGTTTATCAAGCAAGAAACGGCGAAAAAGAATCAGAAAGATTACGATGGAGATGGTGTGAAGGAATCCAAGTATGAAGAAATCAGACAGAAGAGAAAGCGCCGCGATGACTCAGACAATGAATCTGGATCGAAGAAACTTTCCGCTCCAAGAGTTCTCGAGTCAACAATGGAAGTTAGAAGATCCAAAGATTTCACAAATACACCAGTTTTTGCACCGCAGACATTTGCTCCAAACCAACAATCAATCTCAACAACAGCTCCACCGCCAGCTCAACAGCAATCTAAAGGAAGTATCAAATCAGCAAAATCATGTATGCAGTTCAACAAATTCAACTTTCAAGAATTGCAAGATCCGAATGCTAAGCCTCCAAGCAACGAATATTCACCAGGATCAACACATTATCCAAACCAGCAACAATATCAGATGTATCAGCAGTACCCACAGCAGTACTCCACACAACAGCAATATCAAAACCAATACAACGCGCGATCACCTCAATATCAGAACCAATACCAGAATCAGCAACGCCAATACCAAATCCCGAATCAGCAGTATCAGTACCCAAGCACAAATATTGCACCGACACAGCATTACCCCAACGTAAATCCACAGCAGACGCAGTACTCAAATGGAAATCAATATTCGAGTGCAAATCAGCAACAATACCAGCAATATAAACAGTATCCACAGTATCCTCAGCAGTATCAAGCAAATCAGCAATACATGCCAACAACATCATTCTCTTCACCTCAGCAAGAAGTAATGCCACCTCCACAAAGCTATGTTTCGCTTCCATATCAATCGAATTCAATAAATGTCAATCAACAAGTTCAGCCACAATATACAGCAAATGTTCCACTGCCGCAAGTACATCCATCTTACTTCCAACAACAAGGAAGCTCCTCGAGTTCATCAATAGGATCATCGCCATCAAACGACACATCATACAACTCTGATTCATCTATGGTTTCCAATCCACAAATGGCATTGCCGATTCCAAATTCACAAGAATTCATTTATCCTCCAGTCTATGCTCATAATTCGCATCACACAGGAAAGACACTGCCAAAGCAAGAACCACCGGCTGTCAAATCTGCAAAACACGGCAGCTCACAGCGTCATAGTATCAGCGTACTCCAGAGCGAATTAATCCAAGTGATGCAAAGCCAATCTGCTTCCAAATTAGTTAATTTGAATGCAAGATCAATGTCTCTAGAACCAGGATTGGTCAGCAAAATGGAACCAAGAATGATAATTCCTTTGAAGGAGAACAAACAGCCAATATACACGATGCAGCAGCCTCAATCCAATGCAGAATTTGTTGTCCCTGATAAATTTGTTCCACCAGCAGCAAACTTCTCGATGCCGGATTTTTGTAGCATTCTTAACATTAACGTCAGTATGGTTTCACCACTTGAAGAGAATGCCATCAAAAAGAAGTGCATGAAGCTTTGGCATGTTGCTTATGAGAATCATCAGTATGAGTCGAAGATTACAAAGATGAATGCGATAATCAATGGAAGCGGAGTTCCAGCAGGAATTACTCTTCGACTTAAGGTTTTCGAATATAACACAAGATCAGCAAAGATTATCAAAATAACATCTGATATCACTTGCGCCGAATTAATCAGTCGAGTGAAGGAGATGTCAAAACGTGATGTCCAGGTCATCACTGTCGAATCAGCGAAAGGCGTTCAACAAAATCTTGATGAAAATTCACTTCGAACAGCATTGAACTATGTATATTTCAAAGAAAATGGTTGCTTAACTGTTAACGCAATGTAGTTTAGTTATTATTGTTAAATGTTTTTTAGTATGTTTTATTTTTAAAGAGTTATTGAAAAAAAAATAAGTGATTTTTCGCTATCTTCGACTGATAATAATTCAATTTGAAGCTTTGGGTTTATGATTTTCATTTTGTTGAAAAACAGATCATTGCTTCGTTTTTGTTGGATGTCCTGTTGGTTGAATACAATTTTCAAATGTATTGAATTCTTGTTGGATATTTACAGGAACTATATTTCGGCATTCAACCTCTTGATAAAAATAAAAGGTTCTCCCTATTGAAATCGATATAAATGGACAATATGAATTGTAATAATCGTTGTTTTAATCCATTGCCAAGGCCGCCGCCAGGACCCCCACTCCATATCCACCATCGCCAACACCAGGAAGAGTCACAGATGAGAAGAATGGGATGGTCCAGTTACAACCTCGGTGATTTGAATAGCTGCATCAGCAGATTCTCCATAACAAAATCACCAAGAGTTAGGCGCTCCAACAAAGGAATATTAGCAAAAACACAATGTGTTGATCTGTTGCCGATTTGAATTCCATTCGAGACAGTACGATATGTTATATCTCGTTCTGCATGATATACAAAATCCAATCAAATCTGGAAAGGGAAAGAATGTATAAATAACTTTATGTCAGTTTTGACAATAAGGTTATAAATAAATTTGTTTTTTGAATGAAAATCTGCACATTAGAACATTTATTAATTTCAGTGATTCATTAACGCATTAGAGCTCATTGATACAATTGATACTATCCGGAATAGTTAACAAAGAAATGTCGATTACCTATTTGTATTTTTTTATTTTTCTAGCATATGTGCAAAATTGAATTTGAGTGCGCACACGCATTAATTTCGTGTATTTTGCTGACGGTGCAATGGATTTACTAGTGTAGGTAAGCTCGGATTTCCATGGTGAATTTTTTATACAACAAGTTTCAGAGAACAATGGTGGTATGAAGACAGCAATTGATAGGTAATTGTTTTTGTATCCTGTAATCAGCGCTTCCTTTGCAGAACAAGCTGATTTTGCGGGGAGCAAAGAAATAATAAACGTTCATATTTATAAACAGAGAAGTAATTTAATCCAACAAATGGGCATACAATCGTGTGTAGCAATTGTTTATTCGAAAATTATCGCCAAAATTTGGTTCCAGCACATATTATTCACAAGATTTTGGTTGAATTTTTTCCCCGTTGACTTTTTTGAGTTTGGCGATTTTTAACGAGTAAACCTCCTATCAAGCCAAACTGAGAAGACATTTACGTGCTTTACAGGGGTGCCGAGTATGTTTATAGCATTTGCTTATCTATTTAACTTGAGGATCTCAATGCCTCCATGAGATTTCAGCGAATTTTGACATGTAAAATAACGAAAGTCAATATTTTCTACACTTATTATCTGATATTTATCATGTAAAGTCGAAAATTTGATA
>JALKBU010000574.1:0-32398 GCA_023091735.1 Trichomonas tenax
TTTCTTACCAATTAGGTATATGCTCGTTGATGATAGAGTTGTGGCTCGTCAACAACACTAACCTGGATGTATTGGTTAGACAACAAAGATATTTATGACACTTTTTATAAAGGTGACAATTTGCCCGTGCAAAAAAGTGACGGTTTATTCATGAAAAGTGACTTTAAGGTTTCCCTGTCACTTTTTGATGTTCACTTTTGTCATAGACTCCAAAAAAACATGATTTGAATAGCTGTTTTAACCAAATTTATATGTTGTAGAGGTATATATGATATCGATTTTCTAGAAAAATATAGTTAGGCACTCTATAATTAAAAAAAATGATTCAAAGCAAAAACACTTCTAACGCATTATTTTCATGTTCTATTTTCTAAACTAAGATTTTTTTAAAAAAAAAAATGTCATTATCACAGTGAATTACATTTCGTGAAAATATCAATTTCATTGAACACGAATAAGCCAAGCACGAGTTGGAAGCTATAACAGTCTGCATCTAATTCTGTTGTATTGATAAATTTGAAGATTTGAAAATGGAAGTAAACATGTCGAAAAAAACGAGTTGGTCTAATTTTACCTCACTGAGGTGCTTCATATACGAAAATGCAGTTCATCAAATAGATGATGTGATTATTTTGTTGGAGAATTTCTTTTGAATGTGGTGTAAAACTGTCATACTTAAAATCTGATCACCTTGAAATTGATCTGCTCGATACAAAAAGTTCATAGAGTAAACATCATCTCATTCAAGGAAATTTACATGTCATAATTTGAATTTGATGTCAAAATATCTTTCATAGATTTAAAATCGCCCGTAAGGTTCTTGACCTCACTTTGAAAAAATGCAATATCCAATTCCCAAAACCCTAAAACTTTTGCATTTTTTCTTGCCGAAACATTAATGCTTTGTTTTATTGTCTAGGTTAAGATTCTAGGTATAAAACATTCTAGTTCGCACAATTTGTGCACATTCGAAATTTAAACTTGCTCAAAATCACGACAACAATAAGATTAAATTGGATATATATAATACAGTAATTATTGTTATATGATTCATCTATTAAGCAAACCATAAGAGCAATTAAATTAACATATATTCGATTTAATCATCTGTAAAATTTGGTATAGTGCACATTTACTGCTGTGCATGATAATGCATTTACCTCTATATCACAATGGAGGAATGACATTAAGCATAAATTTTGATCGAAATTTGGATATTTTTTTTCAATACAACAAAAAAAGCATGTAAAATCATAGAATATTCATTTTAATTAGAATCTCTACATAACGCACTTATAAAATGAGAAATTTGATTTTGAAATAATTTTGATTGAATAATTTATATATTTTGCGCCAAGCACATTATTACTATGCAATACTGTACTATGCGAACTAACCCATAAAGCGATATATCTAAAATTATACTGCGTTAATCTAAATAATATTTAATTTGCTGTCAAAAATGTACAAATATACACAAAATCAGGATTGTCAAGGTGCATATGGTTGCTGTGTTGTTTTGACAACCTTTATCTAATCCATTCTTTCTTAACCATATATATTCAAAAAAACTACATATATCTAACCTATAACTGCTAATTTGTGTGATGCCATTTTAATGTAGTTCTAGAGTCATACCTAACTACATTAGAAAAATTACAATAATATTCATTTATATGAAGACATTCTAAAGACTTCAATCATGCCAAAAATATAATCAAAAAAGTGAAGTTTTTCTGACAAAATGGAATTACGACCTCTCTTTATGATATATGGCTTTGCAATGTTAAGGGCATTCTATATTTCATAAAATTTTTCAAAAAGAAAGAAAAAACTCCTCTTACAAATCAGGGTCCTAATGACTACGATTAAATAAACTTGACCTCACTTTTGACATGTAAACTAAAACTGATACATAGATTTAATGCTTTTAACACTATGTATATATATCATAGATATCATACACGAAAAATTAAGACATGAAAATCAAAATTCAATGAGTTTTCAAAAAAAAAACTAATTAATTACACTAAACTTGAAACATTTCGAAAAAATTCGGGCATGAAAAAAAAGTGAAAGATCTTTACTTGGTTATACGATATAATATGTAGTACACAGTGTATATAAACATGTTTATTATTTTAAATTATGTTTAATCTATTATTTGTTGAGTTATGAATCTTCCAATCCCAAAAGTGAGGTCAAAAACCTTAAGAATGTGAGCTCAGGTTTGTGCCTCTCCGTCATGTCTGGTTTTAAAAGGCACAAACCTGTGCAATTTACAAATCTGAGATTGTAATTGATACATATTATAATGGGTGCACACAAGCTTTCGGTTGGATCATTCATTGTAATTAATGAAGGAAAATATAAAAAGTGAAAAAAAAATTGTCAGAAATGAAAACGAAAAATGATCAAATAAGCTCTTCCATTCTCTCCAATGAAATCAACTCCTTCATGGAGGAACTCGGAAGGATGGCGAAGCATTATCTCTCACTTGCGCCGAAAGACGAAGGTTCTGATCTCTTCAAAGATTTCATCTCCACATTCAGCTTCAAGGAAGATTCCTATCAACAATTCATTGCGAACTGTGGCCTTTTTGCCGCACCAAATCCTGAGGAAAACTACAAATTCTTCCAAAAAGCGTTTCCAGAGATTAAAGCTTCTACTATGTCAAAGCCGGCCGGATACAATGGTGGCGTCTGTATTTTCGCATCTGTGCTTGATGGTGTCGACTGGAGCTCGAATATAACGAAAAATGTTATTTATTTCATAACGAGAATAGTTATTTCTGACTTCACAATAGAGCTTCTTAAGATGGTTGAAAGCCTTCCTGAGAGTTCTGTGAAATTCTTTGCAAGAGAAATGACAGTTTACATCGATTCTCTCGACGAAATTAGCCACGCCACAATTAAGGAGGTCATTGCAAAGAACTACGCTGAAGCTGCTTATTACCTCTCTAAGATTTCGCCTTTGCCAACATTAACAGCATTCACTTCAATTTATTCGAAATATACAACGAATGATAAGAAGAAACTTTTCTTCATCGTTACTTCTTCACTTTGCACACCTGAAAAAGTTGATGCAAGCTTCACAAAAATCTTCGGAAGTTACATTTCTGAGTTCCAATCTTGCGATTCAGGAAATCAAATTATTTTCAGAGATTTCCTTCTGAACCTTACTTTGCAAACATTGACAACAGATCAAAGCTTAGAAACAAACTCTGTTTATAAATCATTCTACAACTATGTCAAAATTGGAGCAAACTCATCAGAGACTCTTTCATCCATTTTTGCTGGTCTTACCAACTATTTTGAGGTCGATACTGATCTTATTCCTGTTGAAAATTTCATTGAACAATACGTCACAAAGCATATCAAGGATATTCCACGTGTCTGCTATGAACTCATTGTGAAGCTTCGTGGCGCATACTTTGAACCAGAAGTTTTGCGTTTGAAGAAACATCACAATTATAAATGGAAACCATCGCTCAATAATGTCAAAGAATTCTATCATTTTATCGCACAGTGGATTGCTGAGAACAATTCATTGTTCCAAAACGATTCAAATCCAAATCCACCGCCATATGTCGATCTTCTTCTTGAGCAATTGGCTTTCATCGATCTCAAGCTCTTCATGGACATCATTATTCCAAAACTCACAGACAAGGATATCTTCAACAAGCCATTCACGCCATTCTTCCACGCAATGGAAGCTGTCATTCCAACACTGGAAGCTAAAAACCAGAAGGAATGCCTTCCTGAGCTCAAGAGAATTCTCCTTGTTTTCGTCACAAAGTGCATGATGGAGCAGAGTCTTGATCCAACACTTAACCTTCACATGTGCAGTGTTGCATCATTCACAGCAGCTCTCACACAATCTGGTGAAGACAAGGAGCAGATTCTTCCAAGAATGTGTCTCACACTCAAGCAGACAAGCTTCCCACTCGTTGATCCAACACTCATGCAATCAACAAACAGCCTTGTTCAGGAATTAATCAATCAAGTTGATAAGTCTTCAAAGCCGATTTACTCTGCTGATCCTATCGACTACACGCAGAACTTCCAGGACATTTCCGATAGGATTCCAATCGAAGAAGAGCTTCTCATGATGTCACTCTACCTTGAGCCAGACTCGGAACTCGCCAGATTCCTTTGTTCGATGGTCTTCTCACAGTCTTCTTACACATTCACATTGACAATCAGAGTTTTGCAGGCCATTGTTCACAGATTCCCACAGTTCGCTGAGAACGCTGTAAGACACCTTTGCAACTTCTTCATCGAGAAGAAGCTCAGCTTCTCATCCATCATCAACTGCATCAACACTCTTATGCACGTTTTGGAAGCTGCCAACAAGGAGAACGTCACATTCCCGAAGGAAACATTAAACGCTGTTAACTACGTTGCTATCATTGGTCTCTGCGTCCCAGTCAGATCTCTTAGATTGCAGATTCTCAAGATGTGCTCAATCATGTCAGGCAGCAAGTCCTCCAATTTGTTCTTCCAGGAATTCATGCTTAAATACAGCGACAAGATCTCAAAGCGTGCTCTTGTCACAGCTGTTAAGGCACTTGCAATCAAGACTGAGACAGAACTTCATTCTCTCCCACTCATCAAATTCATTGATGTCGCAAACTCTTCTTTCAGCCATTTGTACGTTTTCTATGTCGCATCAATGGGTCATTATCTCGCTAACAACGCGCACATCATCTCTCCCGACTTCACACAGTCACTCCTTGTTGCTCACCGTATCCTTAATAACATCATGATGTCAATCAGCATCGATGGAAAGGGCAATGATGATATTCCATACCTTTCCAACTGCACAGCAATGCTCATCTCCATCCATGACATTGAGTCCAACTTGTCTCACCCAATGATCTACTTCGATAACCACAGAATCCAGAGCATTGTCCACGTCATGATCGAGAAGCTCGCAAAGTACAAAGATTTGTCCAGACTCAATGCAATCTTCTCATCCATTTCTTCAACGCTCATTGTCCCTGTCACACCACTCTTAGGCCAGCCGCAGTGGGAGCTCCAGCAGCCACTCATCATGTGCATTGCTGACTGCTTCAATCGCGGCAGAATGGCTGTTTTAGATGAAAATGGCGTGGTCAAGAACTCAATCTACACAGCACTTCACTCAGCATTGATCACAATTGTCAGGCGTGGAATTGTTTCAACAAAGTGCGATTTCCAGATCCACCAGGAGTTGGAAATACGTGATTTAGTTTTCTTGAACAACTTCGGTTCTGCACTTAAGTATGTTTTCGATGAGATATTCGAATTCCACAAGAAGAACATGAAACTTGGTATCATCGAGAGCTCAACGTTCAACAAAGCTGCAGTTGGTCACTTATTCGATGGCTCAAAGTGGTTCATCTTCTTCTACAACATTTGCACAATTGGTCTTCCATCTCTCATCTCTGCATTCTCAAGCTGGTTGAGAATCTCAAAGGTTCCTGCTGAATTTAATGCTGCATTCATCGACAAACTCGAGAGATTCGCCAACTTGGATATCAACATCGGTGCTTCTTTCTTTGCTCACGATCCAAAGAACCTCATCAATCTTTACATGAAGAGCAGCAGAGTTCACTATTCCCTTTTCGCTGGCCTTGCAAATCAACTTGATGTTCCATCGAACTTAATCTCCAACCTTAAGACCCTCAACGAGAGTGTCCAGAAGTCAACTGGAAAGCCAGAGTCTGATATCATTCATTTGTACTACTCAAACATTGGTAGATTGTTCGGTCTTTGCTTCTCATATTTGACATCGCAGCTCACAGCAGAAAGAGAGAACGCATTGAACTTCATTGAAAAGCTCACTCTCATCACAGCCTTTATCAGAGAGGATGCACAGAGCTGTGTTTTTGTCTTGAAGGCCATTAAGGATATCAGGAAGCGCATGACCGTTTCTTTCTCTGTTTTCATCCAGAACGAAATCTTCCAACTCGCTCAAATTATTGCATCTCACTTCGAGTTCTGCTCAGAGCAATTCATCAGAGAAGCAATCTCGTTTGTTCTCCAGGACAAGAAGGGATCTGCAACACGAAGGCCATCCTGTGATTCTCACAAGCAGGGCACAGATAGAAAGTCCATGAGACGTCCAACAAAGATTCATTCTGCATCAAGAGGTGTTTCTATCTTCGGTTCCAACATGGATGAAGCTTTGAAGAAACTCTCTATCAATAGCCACCAGCAACTTGATTACATCGACTTCAACCGCGAAGAAGTTATCATTTCTTTCATCCCTCGCTGGCTCACAAGCTTCCACTACGATCTTGAGCATGAAGGAATTTGCCTTAAGTGCGAACCGCAGTTCAGATCGTTCACTATCCACATGTTCCTTGAAGAACTCCTTACAATGTGCAGCAGATTCGGACTTATTCCAGCTATCGCTATCATTATCAACGGTATCATTGATAGAAATGTCAAATTCTTCATTTTCTCGCTCATCAACCTTCAAGTTGTCTCTCCGCAGTTCAAGCAAAGTGCGATGACATTCCTAATCTATATCTATAACATTAGACCGGACCTCTTCATTGAAAACATTATGAAGTATTTGAACTGCGGCTCCTGGTTCTTCTACAAGATTCAAATGCATGCACACATTAATATTTCTGACAAACTCCTTCAAGAAGAAGAGGAGAAGGAACCAACAAACGCTGACTATGCTTCGATCTTAACTTTCATCCTCGAACTTCTCATCGAGTGCTGCCCAGAAGAACCAGAACCACTCGAGAAAGTCAAGCCACTAATCATTGCTTTCTGCGACATTATGCTCAGCACACTGAACCCAGAGTCTGATGACAGCTCCATGATCGATGAGAATCTCGCCAAATTGATGGACAAGATGATCTTCGTGCTCATGGATTTGTACGCAGAAAAAGCGAAGACAATCGCAATCATCGGCCCATACATCAAGCGATGCCCACGTGAATTCATTCTTGAGTGGGGTCTCTGCTGCGGTTGGCTTCCAGCTGCAACAAGAGCTCTCCAGATGTTCAACTATCTCCACTTCACAATAGAAGCAGAAGAGATTCCTCTCCTTCTCAGAGCCATTCAGTGTGTTGCAAGCATCCTTAACGAGCGTACTGATCCATCAAGAATTTCGCAGTTCAACAAGCACTGGGAATCACAGATCACACAGTCCAAGCGTGGTATCGATGTTAAACCATCAATCAACTACATCACAATGTGCCTTGACTGCCTCCTTGCATACATCACAACAACCAAGGAATATCCTATGGAGATCTTCTCGACAGCTGCTGCTTTGATGAAGTGCTGCACACCAGACCAGGCATCAATCTATGCTTTGTCTGTTAAGATTCTCGGTCAATACATTCGTGGACTTGATTCCACATCAGTTCTCAAGCCATTCGTTGGCGATGGTATCCTTCCACTCTTCTTCCTTTGCACTGAAGCTGATTCCAGTCTTCTCGACGAAATATCATCCGTCATCAAGAAACTCATTAAGGGCAATGCCTTCGATGTCTTGCTGAAGCAGGAAGTTTCTCCGATAGTTTCATTCTTCGTCTTGATGCCATCTCTTTGGGGTGCTGGCTTGGATCCTCACCTCAACACAATCCTTGTCGAAGCATTCGCTTCAAAGTTCGGAACCGACTCACGCAACTACGTCGAAGCTGTCTTAAGCGGCCGTTCTAGAAGCTCTCAGAACATTAAGGCCTTCTGCCAGAAGTATCTTCCTGTAGTTCCAAAGGACCTCATGCTCCAGATCATCCACATCTACGTCCAGTTCGCTAGACATGGAACACACGAGCAACAAGAAGCTGTTATGGTCTTCACAAACGAGATCAAGAACTTCGCACCAATGCAGGAAGCCCAGAAGGATATTGCAAGCATCGCCGAAATCGCTGTCAAGAACCAATCGTCACAGAATGTCGAAGGTGTCCTTGCTTTCATCAGAGAACTCGTTAAGCTCGACTTCCATGTTGCTGCTGGTCCGCCACCGATCGCATCAAAGATGGTCTCGCAGTTCCCAGTTGTCACTGTCTATCCGAAGGAGTCAATCCTCAACTGGGTCCCGGCTGCAGAAGACGTCTTTGAAGACCCGAAGAACTGGCCACCGCTCTATGTCAGCGATGACAGGTTCATTGGCGCCATCTTCCTTGAAGAAGAACTCGATGCTGTCATGCAAGTCAAAGAAGTCCACTTCTCTGCTCTCAATAACCAATATAAGATCGCATTGGAGCAGAAGCCAGTCCAGAAGGAGATGTCTATGTGCACAATCAGCGATGTCCTCAACCTCATCGTCGAGATGAGCAAGATTGAGTCACAGACAAACGTAAAAGTCGTCAAAGATGCATCTCTCTGGTTCAAGGATCAGTCAATCGATACCTCTGTCAAGCCAAACGTCTTCTACCCAGGGCACAGCGACTTGCAAGAAATCTGCAAAGATGAAATGGCAGGACTCGAAATTCCATTCAAGCTTCATTAACTTTATCTTATTTTAAACATTACGATTTTTCTATATATGTAATGATTACTTGGCGACTTCGCCGAATAACATAACAATTTTACTTTCTTAATAATGATTTATGCTCACATAAAAATTTGACGAAAAAAGACAATTTCTGACATGTCAGTATTCAAAATCCGATAATTTCATTTGTAAACATCTCAAATCTATGTGTTTGACATTTACAAGACAGATTTAAAATTTTTGTCCACTACAACAGCTTAAAGCAGAAATATAAAATTTCTTCTTTATAAAAAAAACGGCTTTTTTGAATAGAAAATAATCGTTTGTCTTTTGTTACGACTGTTTTTTTTAATTTGATGCAATAGAAACAGTTTTGATATATCACTTCATTTCTATGAGTGTAGAACTGCTTATGAAGTTCACGATGCTAAGCTACATCACTAACCTTGCAGAGGAAACAGATGATGAAAAGCTTGGAATTACAGTGAAGATCCTTGAAGATAGCTGGGGTTTGTTACGTGCTCGAAATATCCCAACAAAACCAATCGAGGAACTTGTAGCAAAGGTCGAATATAACCAAGAAGAGTCGATAAGACTTCTTGCAGAAGTTCAGGAATTGTTTGATAACGAAAAATATCAGGAGAAGCTTCAAAAGCAGATCCAGCAAATGATGCATGCTATATGCTTCCTGCCAGATTATTGATGAAGCTCCAAAGATGGAAGAGTGCAGCTTTTGATCTTGAGCTTGTCCTGTTGCTTAATCCACAAAATAGAGAAGCATACACGCTCCTTAAGAATGATCATTGCATGTGCGATGACTTCGATTGTGCAAGAAAAGTCGTTGCCAGAGCTCAAAAGATTTTCCCAGATTTCTCAAATGCTGAAGAACAATTAAATCCCTCTCTTTTCCCCGGGTTCCAAGAAAGAACTAATTCATATTTGAAGTTCCTGCAACAAGGAGATAATTTCGAAAAATTGAAAGCTATGTCAGCAAAAATACAGGGAAAATCTCATGAAGAATTGATGACTGACCCTGAATTTGTGGCCCTTATGAATGAAATGAATGGCTTTGCCGAATATGATGTTCCAATTTCAAATTATTTTTTTTTACTCTGCTTTTAATTTAATTATCATTTTGATTCGCTTCTCAGTAAAGTGTACAACGAAATCGAATGTGAATTAATGAGACATCAATGATTCGATTAGTTAAGCATTTTCATCAATTTATACATCTCTTTTATATCTAAAGACTTTTATAACATTTTTTAGAAAAAACTTATAAATAATTATTGTTTTATTTCTCAAAAAAAGCAGATATCCAAATAAAAAAATTAAAAATATAATAATAAATATTACCTCGTCGAGTGGCCCCATTGTTCATAGTATGAATCATCTGGAATGTTAGTTCCGTACAAATCCTTATTGCGATATGTTTCCTGTTCAACGAATTGCTTATGCTGTCTCTTCTGGAATTCAGCAAGCTCCATATTGACCTGCTGCTTCCTCTTGAGCCACTCTAACTCGTTCTTGTCGCCCTCGTTGCGGAGATACTCCTGGTATTCTTGCCACTGTCTCTCGCGCTCAGCTTCTTCCTCGCGGCGTCTCTGGTTATCTTCCATCTGTTTCTTCTGCTCGAGGATAATTGCTTTCTGTTCCTCGATTGTCATGCCTCTGTAGTCCTGAGGACCAGCCTTCCTCGGGCACATTTCTTCGACGATTGTCCTTGTACGCATTGTGTGGCGCTGCTCGTTGTCATTGAGCGCCTGCTTGTACTCGAACTCCTGCTGCTCGCGTATTTTCTTCTCGTTGAAGAGTCGAAGGTTGTCTGCTGCCAACTGGCGACGAATTTCGGCTTTCTGTTCCTCTGTCTGTGCGTGTAACTCTGTGATACGTTTCTGGGTCTGTAATTCGTAGATTTGGTTGCGTAAATCTTCAGCATCCTCGCGGGCCTTTCTCATCTGTTTTTCTCTCATTTGTTCGTTATACCACTCTCTCCTCTGCGCTGCCTGCGCTTGCAATCTCGCCTGCTTGTTTGGCTCTTCGCCCTGGAAGACCTGGCCGCTGCTGATGCCGAGCCTGCACCTTCCTGTGATGCCGGCACCTCCGTTCGCACCATTTGCGCCAACTGCGCCTCCAACGCCTGCAGCACCGCCGTTTGCTCCTGCGCCTGCATTTGCGATATAAATGCCGTTTTCATCGTATTCGCCTTCGCCACCATTGGTGCAGTATTGGACAGCTGTGCCGTTGCCACCAGTGTTGTATCCGAGCGCGATGTCGTCTTCATCAGAGCGAATTGGTGGATTGACCTGGTTGTAGTCTTTACGCCAGATGTCGTACTCACGGCACTGCTCTGGTCTTTGGTATGTGTGGCGGAATTCCTCTCTATCGATGTTTAACTTGTGAACTTGATCATTGTAGTTTTTCTGGCCCAAAAGCAAAAGCCTTTGGTGTTCAAGGGTCTGGTGGTCGAAGGCGTCCTCACGGGCCTTCTCACGCGCTGCTAATTCCTTTTTTTCCGCGATTTGGCGCTGAATAGCATCGACATCTATGCCAATTTTCCTCACACGTGGGTCCAAAATGTGCGGCTCTCTATCAACCGCCCTTTGTCTCTTCGCGTCGGCCTTTTTGATCGACTTGTCATCAGGCGACACCCAACTGCTTCTGTCCATTTGAGATAACGTATGTTTCCTATCGTCCTAATTTTCGTTACTTTTTGGACCTTTTATTTGGCCCCTTTTAATCACTTCTTTATTTATCATTGCCTATGTAGATGCTATATTCTTAATTTTGTGGTACAAATTTGAAGATTGAACAAATTTAAAGGTGATAACACTTCCCATTTCCCAAGAACTTGGGCTAATATTTAAAGTATATATATCGCTATGAATTACTTTCAAACCTCGACTACCGCGTAATTTGTTCTTACAGAAGCCGAGAAAAAGAAGTTGAAATATTTATATAAAAATAGATATTTTTCTTCCTTTTTCACTTTTCAAGCTTTTTTTGATGTTTGTTTAATTTTTAAATTGCTACATTAACTTCATTTTTGATATAGGTTATTATAAGCAAAACTAATTTTTTGAGGAAATTTCAAAATTTTTCTCCTAATAAATTTGGATGACATGTAAATTATATGAAACAAATGCACCAATGGATTTGTAACTACTTATTAATATTATTTATGGAAATTTACAAAAAATGAAATCTGAAATAAGTGAATTGAGCAGAATTTAGATATAAATAACAATAATTAAAAAGAATAACATAGATTTAATAAAAATAAAAGATAAATAGGAAAAAGTATTGGAAACAAGAGGATTATTAGAATAATATTATTGTGGAATATATTTTGACATTGACGAATCCAATCAATTTACTTGACTTTGAGGTTGTGTCAGCTACTTCAGATGACAATGAGATTGCATAAAATCACATTAATAACATATAATGATTAAAGAGCTAAGTACATTTTTTGGACTACATAACTTCTTTAAAAAGTGTTATAACCTTTTAATATCAAAAGGGAAAATTAGAAAGTCAAAAAATAGTTAGATGTATACACCCCAGCATTTGAGTTGTATAAAATTAAAAGAAACTTAGTTTTGCAAATTGCGAAAAAAATATATTCAAGATTCAAAATCGATGACAACCGCATATGCTGTCATGAAAATCATAATCTGTTGCAAATTTTGACCATGTGCACATGATTAATAGTGCATAAGAACTATTATAATTGATACTTTCATCAAAGCGCAAAAACTGTAAGACAACCGAACATGACACAGTTTGCTCAATGATCCCTACATGCATCCGATATATGTATTTCAACGCTGTAAAGCTCTCTTGGTTTTTGCACATTTGGTGCCGACGTTTATTGATTTTTACCATACCAAAGAGAAATCTAGCATAGAAAACAAGATAAAACGTTTACCAAATGATGTTTCAAATGTTGTCAAATCAGTTATCCTTCATAAATCCATGTGTATATAAGATTAGATATCGTATCTCAAAATTGTGAAGACAAACCCATTGGTGACAAAGACCACATATTATACTCCTAGAGTGTACGCCAAATACAAAATATAATGTAATTCTCTTGGTTTAAAAAAATTGGATATGATTGTATAATTAAACTCGGTTAATATGATTTTTTCTTCAGTCTGATAGATTCTACCAGCGCAAACATGAGAAATTCATCAGTAAAAGTATATTCTAATAATATCGTGAATAAATAAGTGAAATTGATGAAAGATGTTGATAAATCATGACAGAGTGAGGTGTACTACCATCGTAGTTAAGCAAGACTCCTTGAGAATAAATGATTAAAGAGCTAAGTCCATTTTTGAACTACATAACGTCTTTAAAAAAAGTGTTATAACTTTTACAAATTTTATAATATTCTTTATTCTGACTAAATATTGGTTGTAACTGATTTGCTAAGATGGTTTGCTTTGATGTCTGATTGATGTATTGATGAGATGAAAAAAATTTATAATATTAATTTAATATGAAGTGCTAAAAACTTTGGTTGATGAGCTGTTATGTTTTCTTGAGAGTGGTTATAAAGTGTTGATGAATTGATAAAATGATATAAATTTTTTAATATTTAAGTGTTTTGAACTGTGTTTTTAACTTGTCTTTTTGATTGGAATTAGAAAAATATATATGTTTTTACTGTGAATATTGATCCAAATCATAACCCTGATTTAATTAGATTAGAAACATGAAATAGGCATTATCAAGCAGTCTTTGTTCATATTGTGTTTAATTATATTCTATTGGGTGTTGTTATTATTCTTTTAAAAAAGCATATTATGAAGTTTGTAAAAATTATATTTGATTTTGAAATTAATGTGTTATTGAAGATTGCTCTTTGATGGTAGTGATAATTGTGAAGTACTTTAAAAATGTTCATTTATTACCAAAAAAAATTACAGTTGGTCAAGACCGAATGTTGAGACCTGTGTCCTTCTGATACGTGTTCTGATTTCAGCGGCAGTGCCATAGTTTGTAGCATTGGTGTTGATAATGTCGTATCTGACAGTATCGAAGGAAACAACAGGTGGCTCGAACGCGTAACCCGTTGGGTTGTCTGTATCTGGATAGAGGCCAATCTTGACCTCTTCTGGTTGAGAAACAGGAACGATGATCTCTTCGTCTGGTTGCTCCACCGGCTTTGGCTGTTCGACTGTCTCTGGTATCTGTGGCTTCTCTGGAGTTTTCTCCTTTGGAATTTCGTGATCGAAGATGTGTGTTCTCTCTCTGACCAAGATTCTGTTCAATGGTGTATCCTGAGAGTTCCATGAAGCGTTGATGGCGATGATTGGGATTGTTGCCAACACTGTGGCACCGACGATTGAGAACCAGAAGAGAGAGGATCCAAATGTTGGAACAGAAAGACCTCTGATTTCAGTGGCCAGTCCCAGGTAATCTAAGATAATAACAACAAGTGGATAAATGATGATTGAGCCCCAGATGAAGAAGTGTTCCATCCAGGTCCAGTAAGAAGACATTGTAGCGATCTTGAAGTTAACAACGAAAACGACACAGCCATAAACTGTGATACCGAAAGCACCGTAACCAAGAGATCTGCCGGAGGAATCAACGAATGGGCGCATGCCGAGATATGGGATGAAGAAGCAGACGAGAGCATGCAAAACACCGACTGCAAGAGCTTCCCAGTACTTCCAGTATGAAACCATTTCCTTGCGCTTGCCGCCCCACTTGTATAGCTCTGGCTCAGACATGCATGTGTTGATTGAAACATCTCTCTCGAGGCCCGCGTAAACGACAGGAGGAGCAGATGTGAAGATGACGTTGAAAATAGAAATAAGCATGGAATCATATAATGTGAGAGATGAGAAATCACAGAAGAAGCCATAGAAGAACTGGCAAAGTGAGCAGCACATGTTCTTGTAGAAGGAATAGTTGATGAGATCGACGTTACGCTTAAAGTTAAGTCTACCATGAACGAGCAACAATCTCTTCAAGAATCTGAACTGAGCGAATGAGTAATCTGAAGCAAGAACAGCCTGCATACCTTCCTGACCAGAAATGCCGACACCAATGTCTGCCTTAAGGATCATTCCGACGTCGTTAGCACCATCACCAATAGCGAGTGTGAGAGCGCCGGTAAGATCTCTGACCATCTCGACAACGTTTGCCTTCTGCTTTGGAGAAACTCTGCAGCAGACGACAGACTGGCAGCGCTGTGCGAACTGGAAGAATAACTCCTTGAGTCCCTTCTCTGGATCGAGGGCGTGGTTCAAGCTTGTTCCTGATGCTACGAGAGCAACTTGTCCCTGCTCTTCCATGCCTCTCTCAAGTTGTTGCTTGATTTCATTAATGTCGTTAGTATCGAGGATAATAAGCTTCATTTCTGTAGATAACAACGAGCAAGCGAACCCAATGTTGATAGCAGTCTCACGCTTATCACCTGTGATAACCCAAACTCTGATACCTGCCTTGAGAAGAGAATCGATGGCCTCTGGGACACCGATCTGGAGCTTATCTTCGATGGCTGTAGCGCCTAAGAGGTTCAAATCGCACTCAACTTCGTTAGCAACCTCGTCAATAGCCTGTTCTCTGCCTTCGAGCTTGCAGCAAGCGTCGTTGTAACGCTTGGCCCATTCATCGAACCAAACTGGATCAAGGACCTTGTAAGCAGCGCACAATGTTCTTAAGCCATCAGCAGCGAAGTCCTTAAGATGCTGCTGTGTGACATCAACGTAAAGTGAAGACTTCGCGAGTCTTGCCATGATAAGATCATCAGCGCCCTTGCAATAGAGAACGATTTCGCCTGTTTCTGGGTGCTTGATGATAACAGAAGAACGTTTCCTTTCTGATGTGAACTCCAAGACAGCCAAAACTTCGACAACGACATCAACATCGTTATGTCTAACTGTGACTGTGCCTGGTGTTCTTGCCTTGAAGAGGTAACCGAAGTCTGCAGCAGCGAGGACTAAGGCGCCCTCATCTGGTGATGAAGCCTGGAAAGCAATTCCATACTTCTTCTTCTCATCTGGTTCTGGAATAACGGCATGGCAAACGGAAAGCATCCAAAGGAAGTGCTTGATCTCCATTGGTGTGTTTCCTGCGAGTAACTGCATGAAAGCCTCATCCTTGAAGGCCTTTCCTGTTGGATCTGGCTTCTCGCATGGAATACCACGGCGCTTGCAGGCAGCATAAGCAACTTCTGTTGTACCGTGACCATACTTACGGCCAGCGATAGAGCACTTCATGAATTCCATGATGTTACGTGTGAGTGTACCAGTCTTATCAGAGAAGATGTACTCAACGTTACCAAGATCTTCGGAAAGGTTTGATGTACGAGAATCAGCACCTGTCTTTGTTTCGATGTGATACATTTCAGCATCCCATGCAACAAAACCTGCCTGGAAAAGTCTGACGACTTCGAGGGTGACATAAAGTGAAATTGGAATCATTGCATTGATAAGAATGATGTAGGCAATCATCAAAATGAAGAAACCTGCAATTGCTGGACGCTTCATATCCCAGCCCTTGTATATGTACCAGATCTTTCCATTAACGACATCCTTCTCATAGATGCATCCAATGAGACCAGAAATGAGACCAATGGCGATCATGAGTGCGAAAACAGAAATCAACTTCATGTTGAGGCCGCGCTCGAGTGATGAGACTTTAGAACGTGCAGCAGAAGAGTTCATCATAAGCTTTGATTCGAGACCAGTGTAAACAACAACACCGATCATCCAACCGGTATTACGAAGGATGCAACCACGAAGCAAAACTTGCTTGTTTTCAAGTGGAATTGTCTGTCCCTGGAGTTCAAAGAATCCATTGAAGGTGTAAAGAAGGTTGTTTGGTTCATCGCAAACGATTGTTGTCATGAAATTAGCAGCTGTTTGTGCATCAACGATATCCTTTGTGTGTGGCATAGCCTGGCGAACCTTTAAGTTCGTTTCACCATCGAGATTGCAAGTATCGATATAAGCGAGACCATCTGGTTCGCTTGTTGCAAGCATAACGATATCTGCTGGAACCTGTTCGTTCTTTGTCATATAGATAACATCGCCAACTAAGATATCTCTCCACTTCACTTCGACGAATTGGAATCCACGGAGCACGTGGGCCGTTGAATTGTTGATCTTTTTGTCGCTGAAACCACGTTTGATATCTTCCCAGGCTTCACGAATCGCAGAAATGGCAACGACGATCACAAGTGGAACAATCGCTGGTCCTGCTTCGAGAGGAGCCCAAGGAAAAACATAGAGAATAATTGAAATAAGAAGGAAGTAAAAGTTCGCGATACGACGGAATTGTTCGAATAAATTCTTAGGAAGGAAAGTCCAAATCGTATATTTCGTTGTCGTAATGGCATTGTCCATGAAAATCGGCTTTCCCTTTTCATTTCTTGTCTTATGAACGACGACTGAACGACCTGTTGTCTCAGTCATCTAATTTTTTTATTTTTTCAGAAGAAATATAAGGTTTCCATGCCTTTTGTTTATTATTCGAGATATACCTCTTTTGTGTTCGGCTCTTTGTGTCATGAAAATCTGACTTAATCACCATATATCGCTAAGAAAACCTGATGAAACCGAAAATTCTTTAATTGTCATATTACAAACCTAAAATATTATATATTATGTGATTTAATTTTTTGAAAAAAACGATTATTACAAAAGTTTTCCTATATTTATAGACAAATTTTAAATTATTTTTTTCTTATATTTTAAAATTCAAATTTCATTATCATTGAAAACAACATTGGGTATGAGAAGAATGATTAAATTTCATGGAAAATAAACGATTTCTAGTCAATATAATATTTTGATAAAATATGTTTAAGAAAAAACAGGCATGTATCATAATCAATCTAAATTTTAAAACACACAGAAAAAATATCAATGAGAACTTGACGGGACGTCATCTTTCGTAAATAATTTTGGATCTGGAACTCCAACTTCATCAAACAAACCGTATATCTTCATATCCTTATTACCTCTGACGATTCCTATCGCAACCTTAGCGTGATTAACTAAGTCTGAAGAACCAATCTTTTTAGCAACTTCGAGAGCCTCTAAGTAGAATTTCTCGGCGCGCTCGAAATCACCGTAGAAGCAGTTCAATTTGCCGTTTGATATCAAAGCGTTGTAAGCTGTACTCAAATCGCCTTGTTCTTGCGAAATTCTTGCGTCTTGGCTGTAATATTGCTCCTCAGCGTCGATCTGGCGACGACCAATATCTGATTTCTTGAGTCTATCACCGAAGGCAAGCTGACTGAGCTGTGTTGCGCCAATATCATTCACTAACGATTCTCTTTCAGCAAGAACGAGCTCATCTTTGAGAGCTCCTCTGATTTTCTCGATCTGTTCGTAGAATGGAGAGTCTTCTGCTTCATTCATTTCAGTTGCAGTGTCAAGAGCTGCTTGATAAAATTCAACTGATCTGGCATTATCTCCTTTTGCTCTGTAAATAAGCGCAATGTTACAATTTGCTGCTATAGTTTCGAACATTGAACGCGAAAATGAAAGATGTCTCATATTCCATTCGATTGCTTCTTCGAACATATTCATAAGCTGATAGTTGACAGCAATTCTGTTAAAAACGAGGGGATCCGCATCAGCACCAAGTGTCTGAAGGTATTTCATGTAATATTCGTTTGCTTTCTTTAAATGGCCTTCACTCTCGTAAAGAAGACCTATGTTGAAATAAGCAAAAGATTCATCTTTGATATTGCGAGATCTAAGAGAAGCTTGAACGAGTAATTGAAGATCGCGAAGAGTTTTCTTTGTATCCGGATTTGAGACTCCTTGATTGAGTCTGAGAGGCTGCAAACCATCGAAATCAATCGAAACAACAGACGGCTTAACAGCTTCGTTCACAGCAAATGGTCCTTCAGCGACAATTCGTTGAGGGTTTTGTAATAATGAAGGTCTTGGGTGATTAGAATCGCTAACACTTAACGCAGAAAATCTTGCTGGGTTTTGAGGAACACATAGTTGGAATTTTTCGACATCATATTGTGGATCATTTTTAATTGTTCGCGTAGTCGTTTCTTTAACTTCTATCATTTTCTTTGCTTTCTTGGCTTCCTTAGCGCGATTCAGTTCGGCCATATGTGCATCAATCTGCCTTGCAACTGCAGGAGGTACACAATTTGGACCAAAATCTGGCGGAGTGGAGAAAGCTGCGGGAGCTGGGTAATAACCAATGGTTTTCTTCTCCTTTGTTTGACGTAATGATGAATTATTGCCTTTTGTTGATGATTTTAATTTAGGAGAAACAATCGGTCTACTCATTAATCGTTATTTTAAAAAAACCGTATTTTATTATAAATTAGGGGGTGAAACCAAAAAGGCGTTATTTTATAACACAGGGGAGAGAATTGTTAATAAGGGGACTACTTGAATTTATTAGAGGGATTGCTTTTTTATTATTGGGAAATAAAATAACCTTAGTTTACAAACGGTTTTATTCATCGTTATTTTTCTTTTTTCATGCAAATTAATATCAGATTTAACGATCAGAATAAACCAATCAACATCAACTGCAAATGCGGAGTTATATTAGAGCATATCAGGAAATGCGCAAATCTAGATGCCTCATTATTGCTCGATTTGAGTGATAAAGATGGAAACGTTAAACTTTTACGTCCAAATTTGACAACATACGCGACACAGTTCTTAAGTGCAGGCGAAACTTACTACTTAGTCAGTGCAACAGAGGATCCTAAGCAGTATACTTACAAATTACTCGCAACTTTGACTCCTGAGGAAGGAACATTAGAAATCAAGCCAACGAAACCTGATAAGAAGGATGTCGCTAAGAAACCCCCGCCAAAACCAGCTTCTCGCGCAAAGAAACCAGGAAAATAAATTTAATTTTCCGAAGTTTTTCATGCCATGGAAATTCTCGTTCTTATTAATACTGTGTTATGTAAAATGATACAATTCCATCAAGAATTGTTTCAATAAAATTTCAATTTTTTTAATATGTTTCCCATCACTCTTTGTATATACTCATTATATAAAAATATCTGTATTCTATAAAAGAAAAGTGTTGAAAGTGATTTATAATATTTGATAAAATATGTTATTTGGGTGATTAACGGAACATCATATAACCATTCGATATCTATGAGTCTATATATTACAAACACTGGTATTATGATATTCCAAGTCAAAAAATGAAATCAATGATGTCAACGAAAATCAAGTGTTATATGGTCAATACAGACGGAGAGCTGTAAATATACCAAAGGATATCAGAGATTACAAAATGTAACGAAGCGCCCGATAAAAAAATATTTTATTTGGTGTAAAATTGCTGAGAATGGATTTTCATCAATTAGAACAGGCCATTCTCAGCTCCCAAAAAGACGGCACATACGCTGCTGAGCTGACGGAATGGATTAAAACTCCTGAAAGTTTAGATAATTCGATTGAATTAATTCGAAATTCAAAATACGATGATGTCGTGTTTGTCGCGACTATTTGCTTACGTAACAAGCTGAAAGAGATGCTTAAAACACTAGATCCTGCGGTAATTGAAAATATTTTCTCATTTGTAATTGAAAAATTAACAAGTCCAGAAATGGCAAACAATGAAAGAACAGCTCTACAAATATTAAATTCTCTTGCTGTTATATCTTCAGGTGTTCTCGATTATATGGATCAACTCTCGTTTTTACCTCAAGATTATCAAATTCCGTTCTTCCAATTTTGTTTCGAGCTTTTAGAGAATTACGATTACTTCAACTATAAAGACTTATCAGCCAAACTCGAGTCAATGGTTAATTATTTCATCGAATTACTTGAAGGAGCTCCCGTTACTGTTGAATGGTTCAGATTTCATGCTTCTGTAATGCATCAGACAAAGTTCGATGTGTTTAGCAGTATTTTCCCAAGAGTTGTTGAAGCAGCAAAAGATCCACATTTTTATTCATCAATTGTCGATATTTTTGAAAACATTATTCAGGACGTTCAGTTTACCAATTTGTACCCTGAAGAAATTTCCTATGTCGAAAATCTCCTTCTCTTAGTTTTTGATATCGCTGATAATACTGTTATTAACAATCCTAGCAAAGATGCTTACTCATTTTCAGTACATATTTATGAACAGAGTCTCGATTATTTACCAGATTTTTACGCAATCCCAGAGCATTTCGATTTTTCAACTCAATTTTTCAACAGACTTATGCTATTCCTCCAGAAGCTTGTTCAACCCGGTCTCGAAGTTGAGTTGTTCTCACTTCTTGAATTTATTTCAGAATTTATCTGCTGTTCGATTGTCCATTTTAATAACTTTTACCAAAGTTTCATTTCTCAGCCTTTCCAAGATCTAATTACACAGACACTCTTATTCTTGATAGAAATTGTTAATACTGGAGATGAAAGATTTTTAACTCCTGCATTTGAGCGTATTTTCTTCTTAATTACGAAAGAAGATTCTCAGCTGTTTATCAAATTCTTTGCTGTTCATCTCCAAGATCCTTCTCCCGGTACATTTTACGCAATTGCATTTGCTTCAGAGTCAATTCGTCGAATGTTCTCAACAATGGCTGCTCAAAAGATTCTTGCTATGGAACATCCTCCATTTACGATTGTTTACTTCTGCAGAAACTGCACAATTTATGCAACAGAATGTGATGTTGCTCTTCTTGAGAGAATGTTCTTATTTGCAGAGGCTCTTCCTCTACAGGTGGCTATGACAGCTGCTGCTGCGGCTAAGAACTTCTGGGAAACTTTTGCTAAGAATTCAGAAAGATTATTAAATCCAATGCTTGCAATGTTCTCAGATGCCACTTCACAGGTCTCCTGCTATCTGTTGAAGGCATTCTACTCGATATTCCCTCGTGTTGAGCCAAATGAGAGTGTTATTCAAGTGATGGGCGCTTTGCAGAATGCTTTGGAGTCAGCACTCAAGATGGAGCTTGAGAATGATGACTATGAACAGAATCTTGACTTTATTTGCACAATTATTGAGGGTGTTCCAAAAATACAAATTCATGATTGGTACAAAGAATACTTTTATAACATTTTCGACCAAATATATCCTATTCTCACAGACTACTTCCAACAGCAAGATCCACATGTCCAGAATTCGCTTGCAAGATTTATTGGAAAAGCTCTTGGCCATAACTGGTGCAATCCTGTAACTTATGGAGATACAATCATACAGTGGCTTCAGATGATGATCCCCAACTATATAACAACAGAACATTTCAGAGTTCTTCTATATATCGCTAGATACTCAGATCCAGAATTCATCGAAACATGCCTCAAGGAAGTTTTCGTGAACTCGCAGAAAGATCAGAAAGATAATATTAAAGATTCGATCGAATTCTGCTACAAGCTTGTTAAGCTTGTTCCAGAATACCTTCAGATCGTCTTTAATTACATCCTTCCGATGATCACAAACGAGCCTCAGGCAATTATTCTTGTCAAAGCAATCTCAATTCTTGGTGATATTCTTATGATTAAGGATATCGATCTTAGTGAGTTTGCAGCTGATATTATCAACAATGTCATTGCAGCTTTGTTCGGTGATGTTGAAGCTAAGCCGGATATTCTCACTTGTGTGATGATTCTTCTCAGACTTGGAAAGTACATTCCAAAGAATGACATCGCCGAGGAGATTGTCAGGGCTGCTGGTAATACTCAAGAGGCGATTGAGTTTGCCGAGACGTTTATCAAAGTCGATGAATCAAAACAGCTTGAGGAGCCAGCGTTCAGAATGTTTGCTGCTTTCAGAAACCCTGTACAGTAATGATCGTGATATTATATATATTTTATTTGTTTTCGGTTTTAGTTTTAAAAGATTATTTTCGATTCTTTTAAATGCTTCTGATCTTTCAACTTTCGAGATCAAATAATTGTTATAAGAAACAATTATTCAAAGAATTCTCCGTTACCCTCGAATATATATTTTAACTAAAGACAGCAACAGATTATATACAGCCAATGATTTTTGTTTGATGTGTACTAAAAACGTTGGAATTGGATTTCAGATATCCATCATATCAAGCACTTTTTATTCCAGGAAATCAATTTATTTATCTGCTGTTTCGAACAAACAAATATCAACAAATTCAGCTCATATACATTTGAACTACATACATTGTATCAGATGAATCTATTCCGTATCATAGAATGGTTGAAAGCAAATTATTTTATCATGATATTTTGAGATTTGATATTAATCAAGGATTTATGGATCTAAAATCAAAATTTAAGCTTTACACAATATGTAGATGCATAGTATAATGTTTAAACAACTTGATGGAAGAAATCATTCAAAACATGATCGGCACATCAAAATAAATGGATTTCATGGGATCATTGATTTACTCCTCTTTCAACTTCGTGAAGAGGGCTCCGACGAAGAGAATTCACGTAGAGTCAGAACTTCCGGTGAAAGAGAACCAGAAACAGCAAATAAACATCGATGAACAACTAAAGTCATGTTTTATTGATAGTTTTCGAGATTTAATAGACTACAGCATTCCTTACTTGGAACCCGATGATCCTGACTACAAAGAATTCGCTAATGACCCGAAAATGCCGCTTTACGCAGCTGTATCAAAAATTGTGAAAGCTACAGACTTCGAATGGGCGACTTTTCCGGGTGCAATTGTACTAATAAGGAAGATTGTATCTTCTCCAGACAAGAAAATTAGCGTGAATAATATGCAAAGATTATTACTTGTTTCTTTGTTGATAGCTAACAAGTTTATAGAGGATATACCTGCTAGCAACTACGATTTTGCTCAAGCTTTATGCTTTAATGAAGTTTATTTTATTTTCTAACAAACAGGAGTCTGTTCAATGTTTTGAGCTAGAATTTATGGAGTGCATAAACTATAACCCATATATCTCTCGTGAAGACATTGAAAAGGTGTTGAAAGAATGGAATCTTAGTATTTCAAGCGTAATAAATGCAAAACAAGGTCCACAGTATTAATTTTGTCTAAAATTTTCACTGATGAAGCTGTTTATTGGTAAAATAGATGGTTCATAAATTGTTCTAGAGATAATTAAATCGATTATCATAAATTTTAGCTTTGAAAATCAATTCATAGAGATCAAAACTAATTATGCGAAACGGGTTGTAGCCAGTTTGTTGCGGAAAAACTTTTCAATATGAAAATATTTGCGAGGTATGATCAAAACTGATCATAGGATATCGAGAATTAATTGATTTTAAGCAAATTTTGATGTAAGATATAACCAAAAGCAAGATTTCTTTCTAAAGAAGAAAACTCCGCCATTTTGTCTTAATGTCAATTTTTTTATCGTTCAAAATAGAGGAATGCAAAGAGAGAATGAACATTTAGTGAAACACATTGCTCCACAGTCCTCTACACCCAATAAAATCACGAGGCTCGATTTTTCCATCATGGACACGCAGGAAATCAGGAAATTAAGTACAGTTTTCGTTCATGAAAATGAATTATACGAACCAAGGGACTTAAAACCAAAAGTTGGCGGTACATTGGACCTCAGGCTCGGTGCGGCATCGAAGAATCAGATTTGTCAGACTTGCGGCCAGCCACAGGAAAATTGCCCCGGCCATTTTGGTTCTTTGGAGCTTGTTTTACCTGTATTCAATATTGGTTTTTATCCAGCAATTTTGCACTGCTTGAAATGCATCTGCAAAACTTGCTCAAACATTTTACTTCCGACAGATGAAATTAATTCACGCCTTAAAAAATTATATTCGAAGCCACCACAGACAGTAGCAGCAAAAATAGATCGCGTTAAAACACTTATGAAGGAATGCGAGAAAGTAACGATCTGCCCCCACTGTGGCGCCATAAATGGACCTGTTAAAAAGACAAAAACAACATTAATTATCACACACAACGTTGGTCAGAAGAATGATAAACTTCGCGAACCGTTCCTTTCTAAATTCAACAAACTCGATATCAAAGGAGATGATTATAAAAAATACTTAAACAACATTTGCGAAGATATTACACCACTTAGAGCTCTTCAGCTCTTCAAGGCAATTCCAACACGCCAAGTTCCACTCCTTTTGAGTGGCTTTTCGGTCTCATCTCCCGCAGATATGATTATCTCGTCAATTGTTATTCCTCCAAACTGCATTCGTCCAGCAGTTATCGCTGCTGGTGAAGGCACAAACCAGGACGATCTTACTGTTCGCCTTGTCGACTCTGTTCACTTCAATGACGAAATCAGAAAATCTATCGAAGTTGGACGCCAAGCAAGCTCAACAATGGAATTATGGAGCTCATTACAGCAAAACGTTAACAGCTCTATCAACTCAGAAGCAGCGGATACAGCCGCAAAAACAAAGAAGAAGAACAAACCTGTTATTGGTGTCATCCAGCGTCTCAAGGGTAAGCAGGGACGCTTCCGTACAAATCTTTCTGGTAAGCGTGTTAACTATTCAGGTCGTACTGTTATTTCACCAGATCCAAACGTCAACGTCGATCAGGTCGTCATTCCAGTCTCAATGGCCAAGATTCTCACTTTCCCAACACGTGTTACAAAATTCAACATGAATCAATTAAAGAAATATATCATGAACGGCCCAGAGATTTATCCAGGTGCCAACAACATTATCAAGGCCGACACTGGCTTCAAGCTGTCCCTCGCTTACGGTAACAAGAAGCAGCGTGCAGACGAACTTCGCGAAGGTGATATTGTCGAGCGCCATCTTTTGGATAACGACACAGTTCTTTTCAACCGCCAGCCTTCTCTCCACCGTATTTCTATCATGGGCTTCCGCGCCAAGGTCATGGAATGGTGCACAATGAGATTCAACGAATCCGTTTGTGCTCCATTCAACGCCGACTTTGATGGTGATGAAATGAACGTCCACTTGCCACAGACACTCGAAGCTGCAGCTGATGCTCGCTATTTGATGAACGTTCTTTACAACTTATTCTCTCCACGTGCCGGTGAAATGATTGTCGCTCCAACACAGGACTTCCTTTCTGGTGCTTTCATTCTCACAAGAAAGAACGTCTTCCTTGATTACTCACACATGATGTTCTTAGTCAGCCAGATCTTCGATAACCTCGAGGAAGTCGATATCCCACCGCCAGCCATCATCAAGCCACACCAGCTATGGACAGGTAAGCAGATCGTCTCTTTGATGATCGCTCCAAACAAGAAGTCGAAGTTACACTTCACACACGCTGTCGGTAACAAGGAGTACACAGGCAACAAGGAAATGTGCAAGCGCGATGGCTACGTTTCTTTTCTTGATGACTACATGGTCTCCGGTGTTCTCGAGAAGTCTTTGATCGGTGGTGGTCCAAAGTCTCTTTGGGCTATTATGGCTCGTGACCACAGTCCAAAGTTTGCTGCCGTTTGCATGCAGAGAATCGCTAAGATGTCTTGCAGATACTTGATGAACAGAGGCTTCTCCATCGGTATCATGGATGTTTGCCCAGATGAGAACCTCACAAACAACAAGAACGCACAGATCAGGAAGACATACCAGGAGTGTTACGACAAGATTGCTGAGTACGACTCTGGAAAGATTGAAGCGGCTCCAGGTATGACAAAGCTTGCAACACTCGAAGCATTCCTCAACGGACAGCTCTCTGAGCTCAGAAACAAGATCGGTAAGATGGCTATGGCTGAGTTGTCTCCAATCAACACACCACTAGTCATGGCTAAGTCCGGTGCTAAAGGTTCAGACATCAACATTTGCCAAATGATGGCTTGCTTGGGTCAGCAGTCTGTCGGTGGTAAGAGAATTATCGATGATTTCATCGATCGTTCAATTCCACACTTCAAGCACGGCTCTAAAGATCCAATCTCCAAGGGTTTCATCGCAAACTCTTTCTACACTGGCCTTTCACCTTCAGACTTCTTCTTCCACACAATGGGTGGCAGAGAAGGTCTCGTCGATGCTGCCGTCAAGACAGCCCAGACAGGCTACATGCAGCGCAGACTCATGAAGTCATTGGAAGACTTAGTCATCGCTTACGATCAGACAGTTAGAATGTCCGATGGCACAATCGTCCAGTTCACATACGGTGATGATGGTCTCGATCCACTTTCTCTCGAAACAATACACTTCCCAGTCGACTTGAACAGAGTTTCTCAAGAGCACCTCTTTACATACAGCCAGGAGCCATTATTGGATCAGTTCGAAGCCAGAGACATTATTGAGGCCAAGTTCGAGCACATCAGAAAGGTCCAGGAATCCCGTGGCTTGGTCAGAGTTCCAGCATTTCTGATCGACAGACTGAAGAGTTATGTCGATGACCTTCTCGACAAGTATGTTAAGGCCAACGACAGATTCATCGGTGAAGACAAGTCCAAGGACAGCTACATCAGAGCTCACATCCCATTCACACGCGCTTTCGTTGAGGAGTTCGTCGACTTCTGCATGAGGAGGTGCGAGAAGTCAATGGCAGAACCAGGTTCAGCAGTCGGTGCCGTCGCTGGTCAGTCAATCGGTGAACCAGCTACACAAATGACATTGAGATCTTTCCACTTCGCTGGTGTCGCTTCCATGAACGTTACACTCGGTGTTCCAAGAATCGAAGAAGTCATGAACGCCGTCTCCGAGATCAAGACACCAATCATCACAGCAAATCTCTTGAGTGAGAAGGACGAAATCGCAGCCAGAATCGTTAAGGGCATCATCGACAGAGTCACTCTCGGACAGGTATGCAAGCACATCGAGTACAACCAGAACGAGAAGTCCTGCTACATCGATATCGAACTCGACGCAGACATCATCAGAGATGCCAAGCTCAGCATCACATCTGAGACAGTCAGAAGATCAATCGTCAACACACCAAAGATCGGTGTTAAGGATGAAAACACAGCAAACAACGGTGACTACAACGTCAGAGTTTTCATGCAGGGTGCAAATCCAAAGGCATTCTCCTTCATCATGCAGCAGTTGATGCTCAAACTCCCAGATGTCGTCGTCTCCGGCGTTCCAGGCGTCGAGAGAGTCCATGTTGGCAAGGAGAACAACTGCTACAAGTTGTTCGTCGAAGGTAATCCATTCCTTAGGGTCCTCAACACGCCAGGTATCGATCCAAAGAGAACGGTCTCTAACCACGTCTTAGATGTCGAAAAGGTCCTCGGTGTCGAAGCCGCAAGATCTGTTATCATCTCTGAAATTTCCAACGTTATGAAGAACTACTCTTTGAACATCGATAGAAGACACTTGATGTTGCTTTCCGACTTGATGACAATCAGAGGTAAAGTCCTCGGTGTTACAAGACACGGTCTCGCAAAGACATCCGTTTCTTCCCTCAAGTTGGCTTCCTTCGAAACAACACAGGAGCACCTCTTCAATGCCGCCTTCCACAACGTCGATGAAGTTGCTAATGGCGTTTCTGCTTCAGTTATCTTGGGTAACTTCGCTCCAATCGGCTCTGGTATGATCGATGTTTTAGTCTCAGACGAACTCATCAAGAGACCGGTTTTGACACCAAGAGTCCATTTGATCGAAGACTTCATCAACCCACTCTTCATGCAGGAACCATACGTCACAAACGACGGATTCTTGAAGCCACAGTACTCAGTCAAGTCATTCTTGTCCTTGGAGAAGTTCTTGAAGTCGGACTTCTTGACACACCAAGGATTCTTGAAGCCACAGTATCTCAAGCTCGACAAGTTCCTCAAGAAGGAGATCCTCGCAAAGCACAACGATAAGGACGATCCATTCTCCATCTACATGGAGGACGGCTCTGTCAACCCAAAGTTATTGACAAAGGATGGTTTATTGAAGAAATCTGTTTTGGAGTCCGAGAAGTACTTCGCAACAGACTTCATCACATCCGAAGGTGTTCTTTCACCACGCGACTTGATTCTTCCAGAATACTTGGCCAAGAACATGCACATCAAGAGAGACATGCTCTCAGAAGACGGCAGACTCAAGAAGGAGTACTTGAACGCTGATGGGTCGGTCAAGGAAGACCTCCAGAGACCAGAAGGACGTCCAATTCCAGCAGCATTCATCAAGCAGGAATTCTTGACACGCGACGGACTCCTCAAGAAGGAGTTCTACACATCAAACGGCCTCCTTCAAGCCCGCAACTTCCTCAAGCACGATTTCCTCAACCAGCACGGAGAGCCGATCCCAGACTTCGAACTTAAGCCAGAATACTTGACGAAGGACGGAATGTTGAAGATGGAATATATCGCTGATGAAAACGGCCACAACAGCAAGTGCTACATCAAACCAGAGTTCATGAGGCAGATATACTGGTGGCCGAAGTACACAGGACCAGAGTACGTCAAAGACGAAGTTCTCAAGCCAGATAATTTCATCAACCACAACTTCATGAAGCCACAGTTCTTAACACCACAGCCACAGTCCAAGTACAGAGATCAGATCGAAAAGGGAACATTCAAGCTCAAGAAATAAGTTTTTGTATTTTATTTATTTATATTTTTTTGTATAATTTAATTTGACATATTAATCATATATAAACTAAATCTTTATTCAAATTTTATATTGTTTAAATTCATTATTATTGATGGAAAAGAAGAAGATTTGGAAAGTTGAAGGATCTTTCACATTGAACTACGCAATGTTCGAATTGGTCACTCTTGTCTTCCTTTGTTTTATTTTCTTAGCAAAATACTGGAAATCAGCGCTTTATTTTTTAACAATTATTATATCTTTCTTTTTTCTCGAATTTAACATGCATACAACAATAGACCAGATGATATCTAATCATGGTTATACAGTTTCGCACGGATCTTTTATTATTAAAGGTACAATTGTTTTTATTATCGCAATATATTTCACATTTAACGCTTTTGACAAGTTGCCACCAGAGCTATACCAAAAAGGAAGTCTCTCGTTTATGACAGTTTACTCTACAACATCGATTTATTCATTCATTATCTTTTTATTCTTCTATACGTTTAAATCATTCTGCATTGGACTGAAATTAGTGTCCATTTACAATTTAAAGCGCGGATTTTATGGCTTATTGTATCGTTGGGTGATATTATTAAGAACTTTGTTTGCAACGAGATATTGGCTCCAATACTTCAGCAAAAGTCACAGCATCTCCATCATATACGAAATAGAACATCCAGTATTCGATTTGCTTCATTTTTATATTGCATTGAAATCTTTGTATTTGGCCTTCTTAATTTGGGATTTGGACAACATCCGAAGATATTTAAAGATTGTGATCTTCAAAATGTTCGAACCTTCAACACATTTCCACATTTGTCAAGTTTGCAGAAAAGGACCTCAAAATTTGGTTCTTTTGAAGTGCGAACACACATTATGCGAAAGCTGCGCTAAAACGCTATTAACTGCCGATCCATTCTGTCCGTTCTGTCATTCCATTGTCTATGACGGCCATGAGTTCTCTTACTTAGATGGAACAATTTCATTTTCATCAATTTTTTGTTGTTTGTAAATATATTATATTTATTCTTTCTATAAATGAATCACAAACAAAACACTTCAACTATCACACATAAGATCATTTATAATTCTTACTGCTGCAGGAAATAAGGAGTTCTTTAAATGTCAAAAAATGTCGCATTCATTCATTTTTATTCATATAAAATTCTCCATTGCATTTACCCAGTTTCATCATAGCTTAGACTCCCCATGTTTAATTTGAGAGTGAAAATGTATATCTGTCTTTTAGATTCACATCATAATAATCAATTAAGCATTTCCAAAATAAAAGCAAAGCACAGAAGAAAGATGCAAATTTTCATTGGTATCAGATATTTTGGCGGAAAGTAATTTTTTGTTTTTGAAAACACTACTAAATGTGATGGAATAGTAATATGGAAGCAAAAGAATATACGATTTAGGATATATTGAATGTTGCAAAATGAATTGCCAGTCGAGTAAATGAAATCAACGACTTTATGCGGTAAATCAACAAATATAAACAAAATAAAAATTATCAAAAGTAGCACTGAAAGGTAATATGTGAAATACGAAACATAGTAAATAAAATTTGCTCCAGGAATTAAAAAACCATCAATATTTTGGATTTTTGGCTAAAAAAGTTAACTGATGCAACTGTTGTCTCCAGGGACCTCTAAGGTACAAGCTACTTGGGGTGGCAGGTAGCTGAGGCCTTGCAGGCTACCTTTTGTTGAAGAATGATAAATCTGTGAAATTGATGCGTTTTTTCACAAGAATTGTTCACACCTCAGCGCAAAGGGCTCGAGTGAGTATGTTGTGCATCTTCTTGTTAGTGGACCCTGGTGAGACATGGCGACCCAGCCAGGAAGTGAGGTAACGATATAAATTGAATAGGCGGAAAACAAAGGAAATGTAGTTTAGATTAGTCTTAAAATATTCAAAAGATATTGGTCACTTTTGCAACGGAGCGCAAAAGTGACCAATATATATTTGGGTCAAGTTAGTATGTAAAAAAAGTGCAAAAGTACGATTATTTTTACCCTGAATTTTACACTTTTTAAAAACTTTTTTATGAAAATTTTGACGATCATTCCAAAATCAAGATTGGTTGATTTCTCAATACCTGATTAATATCTTGAATTGCAACTTCAATAATAGATATATGTACCTTAGTGCACATATTGTTATAGTAATGTGCACATTCAGTTACATACTTTTGGTCGTAATTTGATCTAATTAGCAAGTGAATTTTGATATTTTGATCCAAATTTGTAATATATTATTCATCTATGTACATATAATATAAAAGTATTCTATTTATTTCTATATCTCGTTATTACTGTTTTTTGAGATTTTGGACTTAATTCCAATTGAGTCTGTTATTCCGAATAGCCAGTGGACTATTCGGAATAAAGAAAAAATGGAATTACCTAATACTGAAAATTGTCCTTTATTCAGGAATTCAGTTTACAAAGTGGCACAGGCCGATATTCCAATTGGACCTCATATTCCAGATAAAGTGGTGGATAGCTGGCTCAGAATTCAAACCCGCTTCACCCCTCTCTATTCTAGATTTCACACTTGGTGTAAGGTTAGGTGAGACTCTTCCGTTCGATGATGGAATATCGAATTAGAATACCGAATATTTGTGTTAAGAATAGTGAAAGTTTGAGACTCAGCTGCATTTTGTTTTGTTTAGAAAATAATGTAAATTATGACCCATATCGATAAATGGGGCATGAGTTCAATTTGTGATTCTACATAAATCAACAAGTTATTCAAAAGTACGCAATATGAACACAATAAGGATGGAAATGATAACATAGTCCTATGAAATTTATTCAAATTTCACATATTTTGATTGATATTCAAATTGTAATTTGAGTTTTTGCTGATTTTATAACATATCTATTTAGACCAATTAATATAATAATGCCTCAATAAACCATTGCATATGTTATTTACAGGAAATCATATAGCTTACGAGAACAATATCCGAATCTAAAAGCATGGACATATATAGATCAATATGATCCCACACAAGCCATACAAATTATTCATGTAATTATTGGATGATTTTGCCAAATTTAGTTACTAATAAATAAAAATACTGCTTTTATATGAAAAATCTATTAGCATTTAAAAGTGCATATTTTACGTTGTATATTGTTGCCAATAAATACTTGATTTAGCTAAAAATCAATCAATTTGATTCATATATTCATTTATGACAGTCCTTATATTATTCAACCATCACAATTCCGGGGAAAATTTTTCCTTCTGCGGTGTAGTCCCGCGACCTTCATAACTTTTTATCTGATCAATATTTTTTCGATTTGAAAGTACTTTCATGTACATATTGATAGTTGTCTATCCAGTGGTGTAAGTGACACAGTCTATATATCTATCAAATCATTGATTGCATTTCAAATCGTCCAAAAATATACGATTTCCAGCATAAATGTATGCACTACTATGCAGCATAACACACACACAAATGAGGCAGCCCAGCGAGCCCTTGGCTCGCTTTGTGCCCGGAGAAATGAAGAAATTCAATGATTTCGTGAAGTTTTCACGTTAAGATTTCGGCACGTTTGACATTTAATAGAAT